>DWED01000081.1:0-15413 GCA_018245795.1 Protelbella ruficauda | reverse complement strand
TAAGTGGTAATGAAGATTAATGAATTGCTGCAGAAAATAGCGAGATAAATTGTGTTGGCGTATGTAGATTAGGTAATTTTAGGCTTACATATTTGATTTTAGGTAATGCATCGTTGGTTGTCAAATAAATCGGTTATCAATTGAAACATAATTAGATCCTTAAAACGTTTATTATTTGTTTACTTTAAATAAATTAAATTTAATTGCAACTCTATGGGCAAAACATTTAATAAAAGTGTTATTAAATAGTTTTGCAATCATCATCATACACTTTTTATTTTTCTACTAATGGACTCGGTCTCCCTTTAAAGAATGACGACCTCAGGCTATAGTCTGCCAAGCTGCCCAAGTTCGAGTTGGCGGGATATTTTCGCAAAGAGCTTTCCAACGACTTCGAAGGAAGAAGAACAATCGACCGAAAATCTAGTTCCGGGAGATGTGCCCCTTCATTGTTACCTAAAGATTTTTATTTGGGAGTCAAGTTTAGAGATTGTTTCTCGTATTCGTATGAACATATCTTAATACTTCATTATTAAAAAAGTAGTTCTAAAACTTTTTATACCAAGTAGGCTTTACACTCCTCTTTTATTTTCGAAATAAAATACATGATTAGGAATTCAGCGCTGAAGGATGCACACTCGTAAAAATCTCGTAAAACCTTACAGTGATATTAAACTCGTGCCACACGCGAGGGTAAGCAACCCCTATATGTACAACAAAGTAATCATAGTGGTAAATTAAGTAAAAATTAAGAAAATCTGGAAAGTGTCTAGATGTCTTCTGTATTTATGCTTTTTAGTAACTACAAGATCACTGATGCCTGATCACTTTCAACCTTGAAATATTTAGCAAAGAGCTGTTTTTCAAGGTGTGTAAAGGTTTGTTCGACTCCTGAATTTATCGTCAGTACAAATCAACCTAGTGCTTTTTCTTATTGCTACACAATTTACATAATTATCCTCGAAAAGTTAGGGTTAATATGTCACTATTCCTGAACCAGTCGAATGATTATAGTAAAAAAAACTTTGACCAGTACTGGAGCTGATCTTGTATGATTTATCAATCTGAGATTGATAATTAATACGAGGATCTTTCTGAAGGCTGAAATTTAGAAGAGGTTTCCACATACAAAAATTGGTAATAGTAAGCTGCAACCTCCTTTACGTCCCATGACTGGATATTAATCTTTCCCCCAAATGCGGCCAGGACCAGGAAAATAAAGTAGAAATGTCTAATGTGCTGGCGGAAGACTGCAGGTTTGAGCTTTACTAAAACAGTGTCAGCGTCCTCTGAACAAAATATCAATTAACGCAAGTTAATTTTATTCCACATTCCGTGATCTCTGCCCAATTACAACAATTTAAAAACTTCCATCGTATAGATCGTTCTTTATCTACTCCGACCTTCATCATAAATAATATCATGAGATTAGGTATTCAGAGGAGAACGTGCCGCGGCTGTAAAAATCTCGTAAAACCTCCGCGGGATATTAAACTTCGCCAGCGAGGGTAAACAACCCCTGTATGTACTGAACGGAGTCTAGCTCTTGAATTTACAATATAATGGTGTTTTCATAAAGCTTTCAGAACCGAATACCAGCTGTTTAACTAGTCTTGGATCTTCTGTTTGAAACCGTCGTTTTGTTGAATCAATTTAAAGTCGGAAAACAAATAAATATAAACACTTTCTATGATTTCACATTTTCACGTTTTTCGTCACCAATATCCTTTAATGCATCTTAGGATCGATAATAGTTTGAGCACTGTGAGGCTTTTACTTCGGAGTAAAGGTTTGAATCTGATGACTCAGGGCACATCACTCTAGCGGAGATTGTTTCTGTCCACGTGTAACTGTTAGTGTGTTCTTAAAAGATATATTTAATCGTCAGGTCCGAGTTGATGACTAGGGGAGACGTGACATTTGGAGTGGATGGCCAGAGACAATACGATTCAGGTGCGATGTTTCTTTTGATGTATATCATGGATGGTTTTCAGTTGTATTAAAAAAAAATTAATCTTTGCAGGTACCGTTTAGACGCAATAAATTTTGTGAGGTCGATTACTATTCGTGCATTGGATTGGGTCTTAGTCTGGACTAGTAAAAATGTGGCCATTCTTCTGTTTATTGCTTGACTGAACTACACTGCGAGTCCCAACATTCTAGGACGCCAATTGTTCTGCCGGTTGGTCAGCTACTGACCACACTAAACTTTCTAAAGGAAGTAACTATATTTTTTAAGACTTTTCTAGAAAAAAAATTTTTCTAATGTTCTAGATTGGGCAAAGTATGTGATTTTGCAATACCATAGTGATAAATTGTTCTCGACAAAACTGGCTGAAGCTGTTAGGGAGACATGCTTTTATCTGAAGGCACTAACTTTTAAATAATCACTTCTAGCTACATTCCCATTCCTTTCCCTGGATGAAACGGATAATTCAGTGCTCCACAAAAACGTACCGTCGTACTTTGTTTCTTGACAAGCTACTTACTTAGAGCCCTCGTATTAGTCTTTCAGGTGTCATTTTTCGCAGGCTTTTAGAGAATAACATATTGTCTTGTTTAGGCTTTACTACTTCAAAACGAGTAATTTTCTCTGTGGCTTTTTGACTTGTCGCCTCGCTTTGTTCGATCGCCGCGTGTTACTTTCAAGTATGAAATGGAACCATTGAATTGCCATCCTCATCTTTCAGCATCCATCCGCCATTAATTTCGGCGATGATGAAAGGAATTACCCATTAAAAAACTTAAAAAACACCGCGTAATCAAAGGGAGCTCTTTGGGTGCGCGGTGAGTGCATCCTTATGATGTTCACGAGATATTCCGCGACAAGTCACTTTCGCCGCAATGAGTATTGTTGCTCACATTCTGGTAAAAGGAAATCTTTACGAGAACGAAATTCGATGGCGTTACGTCAGAGAGCACTCGCGGTAATGGTAAAGCTAGGTCCACATTCGCTGTAACGCACTGACGCTAGCGCAACGCTTACTTACGGCTTTGGTGTAAGTATACTGGCACTACTGATGGCTGGGAAATTTCTTTTGGAAAATCTTTTGAACAACCAAGTTAGATATGTGTACTGAGCATTGGTATTATTTATTCATCATTAGAAAGTATTTTAGTTGAAGAGACTAAATAGATTTCAACGATTTTTGATTTTTGAAAGCTTGCGTATTGAAATTGTTATTTCTATTTAGCATGCGTTACGTTTTCGTATATTATAATTTAATTTATGAATCAATTATCTATCAATCGATTCCTTTTACTAGATATTGGCCCTTGATTAAGATTTTTTATAGACTCGTTGAATTTGAAAAATGTTCTGTGAGTTTGGAAGGTACAGCTTAGTTGGCGTCATGCGTGAGTCAACGTGGTGCGTCTCCGCCTAGTGTGGGAGCACCTTTATAACCGTGGTGTCATTTTGCGAGATAAAAGAGTGATGCACAAAGCAAGTGTATAATAGGCGAATAATTCTGTAAGGTGCACTCTGGGTGCATTACTATCCATCTGGCAATCTCTGTGCACTTTGATGTCGGCACCGGGCTCGTTTCCAATTGTGATGAATTAAATCGAAGAGATATTCAAATGTGATTATTTCTAACGTCAACGAGATTTGAAGGCAACTCGCGAAAAGTTAAGTGAGCCGTTGTGGGGACGCCCTCTAAGAAAATTGATCACACTTCTGAAGGTACTCGTTTGTTGTAGTTGTTTTAGGGATTTTTTTATTTTTTTTTTTACCTCAATTATAGTTCAAAGTTTAGTATAGCATGATGGATAAGTTTAATGTTGATCAATGTTTAACAAGGTTCCAATTAAAGGAACTAGACGCTGAAGTTGTAAAAAGTATATTCATTTCTTAGGGAAAATAGAGTTATGTATTTTTTATTGTTTGTTTATATAATATAGTAAAAGGACACATGTTAGCAAAATATTCATTTATTGAGAAGTATTCTTTTGCTACTTAAGCGATAGCAATAACGGAGAATATTAAATCAAGTTCAGTCTATTATCTTTATTTCACTCAAACTGAGTTTCTCTACATGAAATGTATATAGAATGTTGTTAGTTGTTCTAGTGGGGAAGAACATCCCACTCGTGGGCATAGACTATAATTTAATAAAAGAAATTAAAACTCAACGATAAATTAATAAAATTGTATAATAGGATTAAAAATAATTAAAATATTCAAATTGGAATAAGAAGATCTTTTGAGAGTGGTGAATTTGTAATTACCTAACGAATAGGAAATGTAAATAACTTTCGCTATTCGCGTTCCAATACTTACATGGAAGGGGAAATAAGAGGCAAGGCTACGTCATTACACTTGCATTAATTGGAAATTTGCTGAAACTTTTGATCATAGCGAGTGCATTACACGGGATAAGTGCTTGATAGAATTGTGAGTAGGCACCTATATAATGTGCTGCCATATTCAATTTCATTTTCATCCACGCGTCAATGCAATCAACTTGGGATAACTGGATGATAGTGTGCTACGATTGGCAGTGCTCAAAAGCATGCAATGCACTCATCATTTTCTATAACGACGGTAAGAGCATGTATCAGTCACGGGTACGCTTCAACAACATCGCAAACGACGTGGGAAGATTTTTATGAAGGAAAATATCGCGCAATTGTATTGGCTGTGTATATTATTCATTTGTACATCCTGCCGCTTATATATCATTAATTAGGCTATAAAGAAAACAACTAAGGTCATTATAATATACACTAAAGAGTAGAACTACAAAAATTATCGAATATGATAGGTCACATATTTTCATTTTATTTTTCAGAAATATGAAATTCATTAACAAAAATTTTAATGAGAATCGTAAGATAGTTGCAGTAAGTATCTATTATGAAATACGTACACAGCCTTTAAGTGTACCTCTGGGTTACTATGAAACATGATCTGTGACATCATTCACATGTAAAATTTGTACAATCATCGATTTTCAGCAGAAATGATCACCAATAGCGGGTGAGCGATTATTAGTGGCTTAGAGCAATGATTCTTTTATATTTGTATCTGTCTGTGCTTCTGTATCTGCTTGTGGTTTGCGGTTCGCTAAGGTGAATACATGCAGTAGATGCAGTTTCGTAGCCTACACTGAATGGTTCAGAGTAAGTAATCCGGTTTCCTTTCCGGTTAGGCTTCAAAATTTCTGATAAGTTGGTGAATAAACTATGTCACTAACAACAAGCAATTGGTCAGCGAGATATTCATAACCTTTAAGATTCCTCTAGTTACGAAAACCACCAGTGTTTATTAGACTGTGCACTGTGTCCTGTCAATCACTGTGCATGTAGATTGACAGGACAGGATACATCATGACGATACATGCTCCCGGATGGTGTTTTTGGTATATCTCTAAAAAAACTCACGAAAATTTGATATACCTAAAGCCTAACGTTCGAGAAAACGAAATGTAAATATATAATTTTATATAAATAAGTAATAAGTTGTGTATGAGGATGACTGTTGCCTGTAAAATGTGATCAAGTATGAACGAAACGAGCGATAAAGTGATAAGCAGTCGCGCTCGATAAATCTTTAAGGTATACCATAGTGCTGGATGCTCTTAATCAGTGAACATAAGATGTTCATTGTACTCATGGTACCAAGATCTGTAAAAGTTGTATAACAACGGTAGGTTTGATATATGTAACACGCGGCTATATGATCCTAATATAGGCGCTGGCTATTTTGGTATCAGACATCCGTGACATTTGGTATCCGTGGATAATTTTCTTATTCTATGTAAGCGGTCATGGTAGTCTTGTCTTGTCAGAACTCTACCGATCTATAGAGTTGAAAGTGGTCGTATCGTGAGGAGTCATTGGAAAAGCTAATTTTTTTGAATGTTTCTGTGGTTGAGACGTTCGTTAGTCGCTTGCTTCTGATTGTTATTTTAAATTAACAGTGGTTAGAATTCCTCTAGAGCCTTAAGGACGGTTAAAGAACTGTAGGGAGAAGGGTTTGCAGCTTATTCCAATTTGTACTGGTGTAATGTGCTAATCTGTCTAGACTGAGCTTGGGATGTTAGTTTTCTCGATGTAGTAGCGACATGCACATTAACTGTTTAATATTGTTGTAGAGAGGGTTAAGGCCATAGTTTGACTCGCTGGCCAAGTGCGGGCCAATTGTTGTTGATACTTACTTTAGTGTAAGGAGTTTGTTCATTGCGGTTGAACCATTTGTAATTCCTCAAGCGATGGAAACATAGAGTTAAACAAGATATTTTTCAGTCCCACGTCTCTTAAGTTTTTTTACGTTACTGTCTCTACAGAATATATCTATACAAATACTATATTGAACTCATTTATAATGTTAATACCCGTCATCAAAGACCTTGAATAAAAAATTTAGAAAATATTCGTTTCTGTCTCTGATGTTACATCTGCATCTGCCGCTCTTGAAGGAAAAATCTTGTTATATCTTTATATGTTAAGGTTGCATCGGCAATGCAGGTTGATATAATGTATTTTATTGCTATATATAATATGTTTCAAGACACGTACGTTCCTAAGAAATGCAAACGTAGTACTAAGCAAGATACTCATGGAAAGTATGTTTTTGAAGTAGTAGACGAATAGTTGAATCACGGTCATAACACGGTCATTGCAGTTGATATCAACGTCACAGTAATAAACATTAACAAAACATTTCAAGGTATAGCATAACATATTAACCCATGATATATGGTATTTGGTGCACAAAATATTATTACCGATATTTTTTACGGTACTTTTAATTTATTATAGGCCAATAGTGTATGGCCAATAACAGAAAAGATAAAATACATATTAAAACTAATTACTTATTGATATTTTAAGAAAGGTTCGAAACTGCAATCTCTTAATGTACATTGCAGATTAGTCAATAAATATCCCGAGAAAAGTTTAAAGGTTTTAATAAATCTAAGATATTTTCATAACTTCATCAATTTATATCGATAATCGTCATTTCGCATTACGATATGGATAATAATTTTTACACAACTCATTTAAAATACTAATATACTATCCTAAAAATGTGTAATCTAACACAAACAACATTTTGTTTACATAAAACTAGTAGAGTATGGAAATCACCGCACTCTATGTTCTGGGCGCATTCCGCGCTGCTCTACATAGCTCGTCACAACGCAGGCGGCCTCAAAAGGCTGCTACAGCGTACATAAAGCGCCGCGTACATAACAAAGAATAATATTTTCCGGCCGCGAGTCTAAATATGTACACTCAGGTAAAAACCGAGTGGAGTTGAGTACATAATTAATATGTAAGCGCAAACCCTTTAAATCTGCCTTAATCAAGGCTTAGACAATACGGCGGCCATCTTGGGGGCCGACCCCTCCCCTCTCCTCGGGCGCACTGCGCAGGCTGAGGGGGCAAGTAAGGCTTCGTGCATATCGTTCGGGAAATTAATGCAAGTGTTGGCTTGATGACTTAATATCTTGATAGCGTTTTTTGTCATTTTCGTTTAGTTTTTGCTTTATTTTGAACCGGCTTTTTTGTATTTTTGTATTGTTTTAACATGGCTTGGTTCAGTAACAATTAAAGTAGCCATATATTATGTATTGTTTAACTACAATCCGTGTTAGTTCTCATAATTAACATAAAAATAAACATTTTAAAAGTGTTAACAATTAAAAGTAGCATCAGACAAGACTAATTTTACTCGTAGTATCACTTTAATCATTAGTTTGAACATATCAAATCGCAAATCCAAATCACCCTCTCTTTCTTTTAAGCATATACATGTAAATATATGTAGATGAAATGGAAATATAAATGTAAATATAGATTTACACTCTTCAGTAACCTGAATACTGTTTTCATTACATATAGCCTGTTGTAAGCACTCACTACATCTTAATCATAATTTCTTTTTTTCAATAAATTTCGTTTAGTTATTCCTAATATATATAGGACGCATTAATGAAATGGATCCATATGTGTGATCCGAGCGGCAACGTGCTGTCCGGTACGTTTAAATTTATAACATGATTTCGGGATATTTGTAGGTACATATATATACGAGTATCTGGCTACTTTGTTACACGTACATAAAAGAAACATGGGTACAACGTATTTACGAATAATCATCATACTAAAAACATCATATCTTACACACTTGTACAATACCTAATTTGTATTTAGAGCAACATTAATTGTTAAGAAATTTACGAACACAGATAACACGGTCATTACCTAAAATAGTGTAGTTACAATTGTACAACTAAATTTATTTCCACGCGTTTTTACTTTAAACAGTTTGTGATGCACGTTATTTCATTATTTTATGCTTTGTCCAGGTCCCTTAGGGGTAAATAGAGAGCACCAAGTGCCGATTACCTCTATGGTTACAGACCTGTCGTTTTAACTCTACATTCATCAATCTCTTAATATATGAAAAATAAAAAAAAGGCTAATGTTTTATTTGTATGAGCAGTTTGTCGGCAGCCTTAGCGGGCGAGTGCAGGCAAATTAATTGAATCGCTGCACGCTCCATTGTGAATACGGAGCCGAGTAGCTCTCGCTATCTTATACTTCAATCTATGTATGCTCAGTTTTTCTTACTATATCTACCATCCACCCGCTACCATTTCAATGAATACGTATATGTTGAGGCCAAATTGGAATATAATATGGATGGTGATATCTTTAGAACTCATTTTAACATTTTCATATTATAAAATAGACAAGTTCATTCTCCGACGTCACTGTCCAGTGCCTGCCAACCCTTCTGAAACAGCTGCAGAGACTACTTTATGTCAAATGAACTGCGTACGTTTGTATAAAAAAACAAAGTTTATATGTGTTTTGAGAAAGTAGCAGTACACAAAAGTACTGACACTGGAAAAGTACCTAAATGGACGTTTTATTACATATGTTTGTATGTGGGAATCGAACCCAGAACCGTCTGATCTATTTCTTGATCTTGACAGGGTAAATGAAAAGCAATATAAGTTGTTAAACATATATGAAAAGTAGTAGAATTTCGATCATAAGTTCCATTGATTTTCGCACATATAACGTAACATAATATTTCGCGTATATTTCTCTAAAGGGGTAGGCCGACAAGTGCAGAGCTTCCACTCTTTCCAAAGCCACTTTTGTACATGTCTCTATCAGCGACCAGTAGTAGTTGTATTTATTTATCCTATTTCGTCAGTCTCACCCTAATACGAGGCGTATAGCTACTCCTTGAAGGCATGTTTCAGATTATGTGATGAGCTAGACCGTTAGGCAGATGAGGCATCTACTTCAAATGGATTACTTGTAGGTTCATTTAAAAATTTTATTCAATAAAAACCTATCACACAAAAACTTAAATCCCAACTCTGTGAGAGTCGACTCTCATCAAGCATAGAATATAAATAAGAAATGCCTAAAACGTAAAAGAAGATATGTAATCAGAGAAATGCGAAGGAAAACAAAATTTTATTAAATCGTACATTCTAAAAAGGATGTTAAAAGCGTGCCAGTGTGCAGTGTTGTTGCGTGTGAGCCCTCGGTACGGATATGAGACACGTCCCCGAATTGAGTTACCTGCTAACATTTTTGCTTGTTTATTTAGCTGTCAGCCTAAACAAACTGGTTTTGTACCGCTATTTCAAATAAAAGGCTTCTCATAAGCCGTCGACGAAATCTTGCTTTCGTCACAAGTGTACAAAAATCTACACTTTAATTATAGACTTTGTTGCGTGGAGATAAGGTGTATTTTACCGCTTTGAGAACTAAGAGAGTTGTCAAGAGGAAGCTTCCCTCTGAAAAATGAGCATCTCTTGTTGTGGAGATTAAAAATTATACGAAGCTTTGTTTCAGCGGCGACGCTCCGTTTTCAGTGACACTTTGTTTTTTAAATTACCGTTTTGGTTTATAGTTTGTGTACATTTCAATTGTAGGTATTTAGTCTGATTCTACTCAATCATATCTGAATATGGAATATTTCATAGATGTAAACGATTATCACGTGAGCCTGTGTCTATGTTAGTAACGAAGTTGGTTTTTCCGAAATAGATTTATTGTAATAATCTGTTTATTAAGCAAGTACTAGGAAAGCCTTTCTAAATCTACTGTGAAAAAGAATATACAAAATTTTTTGGTTTGGGAAATTATCATATTTCCACAGGAAGAGACGCCAAGGAAGTTTTGATTGCTTGGATATTGATGCACAATGTAATGGACTAAAACCTTTAATTTTATAGGTAATACGAACAAATAGTTCCTATAAGTGGTACTTAAGCAAAGACGTTATAACTAAATTAGTACCTTCACCTATTGATCTGTGAACTTATAATTAAATTGAATATAAAATTTACTAAAAGTGCATGCAACAGTTACAAGAACAGATAAGAAAAAGCAAAATATTAGAGAAATCAAATGAATGCTCTGCAAAGCAACTAATGGAAATCCCGATAATAAATAACGAAGTGATCTAATCAGACTTTGTTCAAGAGTCGGCTAATTACGTGAACCGTGGTGTGCGGTATCGAGAGCATTTGTTTTCTTTCTTTCATTCTTTGTTAGTTAGTTAGTAAGTAAGAGGGAGAGGGCACTCACCGGGCCGCGGCGGGCCGGCGCGCGCGGCTCGCTACGGGCGCCCTGCGTCACTCCCCGCGCTCGACTCTTGAACAAAATCATCAGACAACGGTATAGTTCTTGCATCGTTAGCACTCTCGAACTACCCACTTTATACTAACATTGCTTAAGGTATCCGCCTACCGCTGTGTATGCTTAAGTAACCGTGATACTTCTTATTAACGTCACTAGGACCGGAATGTAGGTTGTTCTAACACAAGCAACATCTACCACTGCCAATATTCCATGTAAAACTACGCGCTACTCTACACACTACGTACTTACCGCTGCTGTATTTAAATACATGGCTATATTCAAATAAAAATGCGCTTTCAAATATCCATAATACTTAGTTGATTAGATCTACGCCGATCGGTCTAGAGAATTATGCCTTAGTACTTTTCAAGCCTCCCGCAGGTGCAGAGGAAACCCGTGGCAAGCAATGGGGTGTCAAAAGAGATACTGCCTGGTTACTTAATGTTGAATATACATTATCAAGAAGGCTCAATGTGCCGTCGACAAAATAAATAGTGAAATCATTCTTAAGTATAGACAGATGACACAGGCCCTATGTACATTCGTGTTTATGTAATCAAGATCGGAGCAGAGCAACGCAAGCACTAAGCCGGATTATTACTGAAATATTCTACCTAAGGTTCGTAGTTAAACTGAAGTCATTTTGCAAACATCTGCGAATACGGAATATGACGATGATGCCTTTATGCAGTAAACTCTTAAACTGCTGCCAAACGGGTGAGGTACGAGTATTCTAAACGCGTGGACATTGTGTATACTTTTAAAAATAACATGTGTCCATCTGATAAAATTCAGATAAAATAAGAAATTTTGTGATGTTGATAGTTCCTTTCGATTTTCACTTTAATGACCACTGTCCACAACCCATCCTTTTAGATTGTTAAGGCTTTAAAGATACGCATAAGACATGGCGATTGCGCTGCATTGCTCTGCTCCTTTTAAGAGGTAAGTACAGGCTGCGTTTTAGGAGGCGATCAGATTTAGTCTTTAGGGGTAACAGTAACATGTACTAAATTGTTTCTCGGAGATTCTAGAGCCTTCCTAAATGTGCTGTGATTTTGGAATAACTCTTCCCACGTTATTGAAAAGAAGAAAGCAATGCGCCTGTACCTAATGATCTAATATATATTTCACTGATTTTGGAGATTTTAACACAAACACAATAATAGCGTGACCGCGTTACATTATGCTGCGTACATTGCTGCTATTTTTAACAGAAGCTTTTACGAACTATCTAGTGTCTAAGTTATAAGTTCTAGAAGATATAAAGTCAACGCACACTCACCGAGAAGCCAGGGCGCCACCGAGTCGTTTTCCTTGGCGCTCTTGAGGATGGTCTCTGGCAGCGGCAGCGAGTGGCGCACCATGGCGCCGTACAGCCCATACTCGGCCATGATCGTGGAGCGACCCCAGCACTTCTCCGTCTTACGCCATTTCGCGCGACGGTTCTGGAACCACACCTGGAAAGAAGAGGCACAGTGGTTACTATCAGGTATCAAATGCTAGTTATAACGTATTTATAAAATAATGGGATTTTGATATTTAGAAAAAGATTATATTCAGAAACGTGCTTTTTTGAACATCTATTTATAATGGCTCCTTTTATCTTTCCACTTTTGGCCACAAGTCTCCTGTCAGAATGAGATTAATGACACTAAATATATGTACATATGAACTGTCTATGACAAAAGAAATCGAGGTCCATATACTTATTCAGGGCTTTGTAGAAAACAACCCAATCGTTTTTATACAAGTGTGTTTCAGAGAATTAAGGAAAAATTAAAGCCTTGATTCACAGATGATTACGAGTACACTTCGTTTTTAGAAATACTTTGTTTAGAGTGAAATGTAGTAGTTGGTCTATCGTGTTCTATGTAGCGATGTAAAACATTGAATGAATGGATATAAAGTATCACGTTGAATTTATATAAGCAAAAGAATGACCAACGCCATAGAAGATGTACGAAAATAAGTATTATTTACTGAACCATCTTTCTTAACTATTATATCTTCACTATCATCATCCCCCAGTTCTTCCTATGATGAGCGATGAATACGTGTTTTAGTAAGGTTTAAAAGGAATACATATATTTAAATTATTGTTTCTAACGAGACTAGAGCACAGTTGTAATACAAAATATATAATAATCGAAGCGGATATTAAATGTCTTCTCAATAATCTGCGGATCTGATATAATAGAGGCCACGGTGTACAGCTTCAATCGCAGTCATAATTATGAAATTCCTTGCCGATGCAGCGCCCCGAGCCGAGCTCGGCGAGCGCACGGCTGACGGATTAATTGAACTTGCCTATTTGCATAGTTATTCAACACTCCTACATATTAAACTTGTTGAATCGGTAATTTTCTTTAATCGAATATATATTAGTATTGTTATTAACGTCTGGATTGTTAGAATCGGGAATTGAGTTACCGGTTTTTAATCTCTTTGCTCCTATGTTGGAAATAGTAGTATCTCATCTTAACGCTGTATAAAAATAAAATTTCTAGCTAAATATAGTTTACTATATCTACAATGATATTAGCCACAAACAAAACGCGAAGATAATCCTAACATTAGTGTTACGCAAACAATAATTTCTAAACAATGAGCTGCGACTATTGAGGAGGTTTCCGTTCGGTAGTAAAGCACGCTATTTTAAGCCGCGTATCAATTTAATTATAGTAATTTGGATGTTTGTTTAGTATCCAATTGGTGAGCACTACCAGCTGAGCAGAACAAACCAATTAACACGAACAAAACGCAGCTAAATTAGATTTTCAAATTTCCAACCAACCACAGTTTGTACCTACCGCGGGCTAGGGTTGTCACCTGTTATGGCAATTGTCGCATTATCAAAACTCCATAAAAATTACAATAAATAAAAGCTTTGCAGTTTTATTTTCCATACATGAAATGTTTACTGAATTAACTAAGGTCTAAAGTAGTATGATGGTTGGTATTCAATCTACATTAGACCAAATTGGTATGGTGTCCAATGTGTCCATTATTAGGCAAAGTATATAATTTAAAAATGCAGTCCACGAATATGCCCTTTACAACAATAGGGTTCTGTTTTTGTTAGTGCGCATCTTCCACGGCTTTATCTACTGCATTCCTAACTCAGTCTATCATTCATACCAGTAAACAAACATCGTGTACATATTACATTAATTAAGAAAAACTGAGAAAGCGAGATGTAAAACATGTAATATTCCGCGCAGCCCGCTAACGAGGCAGCCCTGGCGCGCGGCGAAACAGTTAATTTCTAATTAAATTTGTTAATTAAACTCGATCCGTTCTCCGCGCAAATTAATACTCCAGCAGTATTATGTTCCTGCCCGTCTGCCACTCTGTATGCAGTGCGCCACACACACACACATATAGAACGTGTGTGTACTTCGTATGGAGCGTGATGTGCTGATGAGAAGTTACACGAATGTAATTGGAATTGTGCTTAAGGTGGATGTACTCCGTTTCTCTGGTACATGGAAAAGTGCGAGGTAAAATCAACTGCTCTCTCGATATCGAGTTAAGATATTACATTTACCTAGATAGAAAAACCCTTCAGTAAATTAAGGGTAACTATGTGTAATTCATATATCGAACGCAGTACATTATTATGAGTTGCACATAGCTAGCCTTAATTCCCTCAAGGGATGGTATCTAGGAATATTATCTTAAACTGATTCCGAGGGAGAAGGAGACTACTTTATACTTGTTTTCTTGTGTCAGTGAAGTGTTATGTACGTCAAATTTTGATTAGCTTCGAAAAGTTAGAATAATTTTTTCTTTTAAAATTTTTAATATCGACTTCTGCGATTAACGTCCAATAAGGTCTAAAATTATTTGTACAGACCGGAGGATCTGTAGACGATAAATTCTCTGTTTTCATTACTATGTAGCAATAGTAATATAATATTAGTTGATAGGTATATGTAATATTATTAGTTAATAGTGATTTATTAGTGGTGAGGATAAACAAGTTGTTCTATTAAACAATTTCCGTTGTGTGGAGCCGTAATCGGTGCCTAATCGAGCCGAATGCGATCGAGTTCGCTCCCAGTCACTACAAGCGGCGCAATCTCGTGAGTGGATTACACGATTTGTTCCTACTTGTCTGATTGTTTCGGAGCTTAGAACAGGCTCGGGAGACGTGGAGGTTACTTAGCCGATAAGCCCCGTCCGACGAAATCAGCGGTCGTCCTGTTACCTTCCACGGAAGTAATCTGTGTGCTCCACCGGGATCAATGGATCTAAATTCGTCAACAATTATAGTGGTTTAGTTTGGTGCCTTTCACAAATACGAGCTGATTCAGAAAACCGGAAGTAAAGAATTTAAAATTTGATTAGTTAAAAGCGTAACTGTATGGTATTTAAGTTTTGTTTTGTAACCAAAGGAGACCAAAACAAAGTATAAATCTAATCACTATGTTAGGACATTATACATTTAGGACGGAAATAAAAACATATTTAAAGTTTAAATAGAACAATACTGATTGAGAGGTACTGATAAAATAGAGGTAATAAATTAATACATTTTTCATTTTCGCCACTGAGTCCGTGGGTGGTGTGGCCGCCAGAGGGCACTGCGGCTGGTTATTGATTAGATGGCGCGAGTCGCTGACAGGGTAACAGTGGCTTCCAATAGCTCCGGGTGGCTAGCTGAGTAACTGCAGCTAGAAGGTATTAACCATCTTGTGGAAAGTGGAAGTGTGTTTTGTGTTAATACTAGCTACTAACAGACTAACCGCCCATTTCCTTAAATTATATTGGAATAAAAAAGTCCA
>DWED01000080.1:0-15425 GCA_018245795.1 Protelbella ruficauda | reverse complement strand
GTGCCGTTAGAGATCCCGAAGTCCTGCTCTTAACGCAGAGGTGTGCCCGTGATTTTTTTTGCGAAAACTGGTCCTGCTATATCAGACTTTGTGGGTTTTAATTATTTTGCAAGAAACCCTAAAACCCTTCTTGGAATAAAAGTACATTAATTACTCTTCATGACATATACTTTCACATGCACTTATTAAAAAGCTATTATTTTAATATTCCAAACAGACACTTCAATCTTATTTAAATGTACGAATTAAATATTGTCAAAATGAGAAACAATTACATGATGGGGTTTTATCAATTTAATGTGTTTTAGGAAAATCGGCACGATCAAAAGATGTCCTTGATATTATGTGGCGATTTTAACAGTGTGCCATCGTGTGGTATCTATCAGCTCTACACAACCGGTGTTGCGCCAAGTTCACTGCCAGACTGGTGTTCAAGTATGTATCAAAGGTTTTTTTATACTTACCACACCTTACACTCTGCCACACTGCTGTAAACTGATAACAGTCAGGGTCAGTAAGAGGAGAAAGGGTTATATCAAAAAAGAAACTCCTTGATTCATATTATTGATATATATATCTATGATGTTCAGATATGCACCCAGGGTTGTGTGATAGAAAAACCCATTTAACGTTAAGTTCACCCATTATTTCAACATTATTACAAAGGTGCCACAAAAACGGTTGAAATTAATAAGTAAGTTAGTGATTACTGAGATAAGTGTGTTATAGGTCTTTCCAGAGTAGTTCTGAAATATCTAAAGATATTTTGTTGTGATCCGATATCTATTTGCACTGCTTGAATCATATAAGTAAACTGTATTTATAATAAGTACAAGCAGCTTGCTGTTTATGTGACAAGCTATACCTAACAACCTGATGTATTATAATTATTTTATAGTTACAAAAACTCCACATTTTTTCAATTTATTTACACTTACATGCATCACCGTCTCTGCTAAAGTCTAATGTTCTTTTGTTAATGTTATTTTGTTTTAAATGAACCAATGTTTTCTGATCATTATTAAGCCATAATTAATACAATTTCAATATGTAGAATTTTTTTTTCATAATTTTCAGATCAAAGTGAGGCTGTTGAAAATTTAACTCTAAAACAAGCCATTCCGCTCGCTAGTGCTTGTGGTACTCCGGAATACACTAATTTCACTGAGGGATTTGCAGACTGTTTGGATTATATCTTTTATGACACCAGACATCTAAATGTAGCTCAGGTAATTAGCACTTTTATGTAGTTTGTAAAATCAAAATCAAATAGAATGGAACATAAACAGTTTTTTTTTTATATTAATAATTTATTATTGCTATTTGAATATTTATCAGTTCATCGTATTTTATGATCTGTATGTGTTAATTGAATGTAATATTAAAATTTACTAATTGGATAAAAATATTGATAAATGGTTTTTATTAAAATTTTACATCAACAGTTAATTTAAAAAAGATTGTAGATTAAAATTATTACAGTATTATAGTTTAATGTGCTTTGTATATTTCAGGTGATTCCATTCCCCTCTGTTGAAGAATTGAAAGCCAATACAGCTTTGCCAAGTGTTGTATTTCCTTCAGATCACATATCTATTGCATCTGATTTACAATTTAAATCTTAACAGAAACCAAAAATAGACATTTTTCCATTTTCTAATAAGGAACTAAATGGATTATCATCAAAAAGTTTTAATCAAGCTACAGACATAATTATACAGGTTATTTTAAAGAAAACAAAGAATTAAAATTAGTCCGTAAATCAATATTGCCTGAACAAAGCAATCCTGCATTATGGTATTTATCTCATCATTCTGGAAAACTACAAGGACCTTTTAACACGAGATTGATCTAATGAATATCCAAGGATATTAAAGCTCAACCGGTGTCCATCTGTGTACCATGCACCAAGTGTTAGAAGCTTCATCAGTTGTAGGTCTTGTCGAGAATTATAGTGTCTAATTTGACACAGTACAGAAAAACCTAATTTTATCTAATGGGCAGGCCAGACTGTCATACATTTTAGCGGGAAAAAAAAAAGAAATTTTTTTAATTACTTGAAGAGATAATATGAGCTAACTTTGAACTTATTTATGAGGCCTACAGTAAAGGACCACATCTAGGCAACGTATGTTATCACTGGTAACGCAAATTGCTTGAATACTGTCGTCTTCAGGCATTGAGGTATATTGGATGACAAAATACATAGTAATTCCCCAAACCCTGCCCAACAGAGTTATTTGTTTATTTATTATTATTTAGACTATACTTGTCATAATACATGTCCCAATTCAATAGTATAATCAATGTCAATGTTATGTAATATGTCAAGTCAGCAAAATTAGAGTTGGATTCTTTGAGTGATCACTGTCTCGAAGTTGGACTTATACATTTTGATCCTTTGTCCCACTTATATATACTCTACGAGTTCAAGATCAGTGGCATCTACAACAATCGGATTTTTGTCTTGTCCATGTTCATCTTAAGACTTATCCGTTGTGAGGAACTATTGAGATCATCTAGCATAGTACTGCGTTCGCCCAGCGACTACGCTGAGATCATCAAGATCAAGAGTAAAGAGATTATGAACAAAAAATCAAATCGGTGAAACATTAACGGACGCCTGAATGTTTGGCATTCCGTAGCGAATCGAATACTATGGAGATACTAAAAGTGGTACGCCTTAAAGGCAACAAATAAAAGGATGCTGTTTTAAAATTGTAAATATTTTTTTATTTTCGCACTTCGCCGGTGTGGCAGACTGTAACATTAACCCTACTTATTCAGAGAAGACATAAGCTTAGACACGGGACAGTGGAACGGCGAAAGGATTGATGATGATGGTGCTGATATTTTGAAATTAAATGAAAGAATTAAGAGACCGGGGATCTAGCGTGTATAATGTAATTTTTAGTCATTTGTACCTTCGCAAGTTTTAATTTGGGGGCGAATTCAGTGTGGTTACAAAGTCAGCAATTAAGTACTAAACCTCCAATCATTATTTTATTTTACTATCTTATTTTACTTGGCAACTAAATGCTAAACCTCCAATCATTATACCCGTAGCGTACCTTAAGAGACGAATTATTAAGAAAATATAAATCAAACATGGCGGCTAAACTTGAATTGACAGAAAGGAAAGTCAGCAAAACAGACGAACAAAAGTAATGTGAACACAATTCCATTTATTCATCATTATCAACTACTGTTTAATTCTAATACTGGATTTAGGCCTCGCCTGAATCGTTTTTGCCCGTAATCCCTAGGTTGGGCATTCAGCTTAGGCTGCTGCCCGCAGGCGGTCAGGGCATTTAGCCATGCAGACGCAGGTGTACCTCGGTATGGGATCAGGTGATGTATTCTTTCTGCGCTTTGACACCTTTTATTTCTTTCTGCAATTATACATATTATTCAATTTGTAACGATGTTTTACTGTCGAATATAAATATGTCAGTATTTATTGTGGAGAAATTAGTAATGAAAGAAACTGGTAGTCATTTTGAGTTTGCCGCTATGACGGGATACAAAAGGCAGGCAAGTTATTTTACTTGGAAAATGTCATGCATTTGGAACATGCGTAATAAAACTATAATAATGAAACGTTAAACATTTACTTGAAAACATACTAAAAAGCAGTTTGAAGGTCGAATCAAGAATGGTTTGCATATTATGTACCACGTGTGTCCTGTAAAATATGAAGGCAATTGGAAATGATATTATAAGATGTACTTCCATTTCAGGATTCAAATTAAGATTTTAAAATTAAATACCTAGTTAGTATTTTATTATGATTCTAAATATCTGAAAAAAATTGTCTCTCTGGCGTTAATATACTTTTATTAACTATTATTAGTATTTTGTACTAAATAAAAAATTAAGCCCATGTTGCTATACCATACTATTTATCATGTAAACTAATATCTAATGTTACAGCGTCGCGGAAGTTTTATTTGAATACGTGTGAAAAATTCGCAGATTTTTTATTTTCACACCCTATTTATATGTATTGTTTTATATGAAGTGAAATAAAATTTGTATATGAAAAATTAGATTATGTACCGAATCACCGTTTATACTACAAAGAAACTGGGGATTTTTTGAAATCTTATTGAAAAAAAATTTGAATAAGTTTTAACTTTTTATTAATCAACTATTTAAGAAAAAGTCAACTATAACAACGAAACAATAAGTTAAATTCTAATAAGTTAAACAGTAACTGAAATGATATAACTAATCAATAGTAATAACAGGAAATGAAAAATTTTTTAATATTTTTACCATAGACTGGATCGAGACAAAGTGAAGGTCACTCGAGACCAAATTTTTTGTATAAGCAGTACATTGTGAACGTGCCTGTATGAGTATAGCAGAGATAATATCCGAGTGAGATAGTTTCAATCATGCTTGAATTGTAATTAGTTAACAAAAGATTATATACCTACGTAGAAGTACCTATAATACTATGAATGCATTTGTAATATTTATATTGTCTGAGCATTGTGTGGTGCAGTGCAGTGTAGTGTAGTGTGCTCTGCGTAAAAGTCAGAATAGGGACGTTTCGCACCACAGAAATCACTGATTTATAAGAAATAACTACGATTGAATAAGATTCCAATAACTAAATTTTAACATGTTTACTACAAATGTCCATCGTAGATGCAACTATAATCGTTATTTGAAAAAGTATTTGGCCAATGTATATTTGGGTAAGTTTAGTTTCTGTGTGGAATTTTCCTTTGTAGTATATTCTGTATACCTACAATAAATTATAGTACAGATGCTAGGCAAACTAGTTAACTGTAAAAGTTGATTCCTGTTAGAAGTCTGACTACCATGTACTAACTTCTGGAAATATTTTATTTATGTAAAAAATATACATCGAATTGTCGTAGACCCCGCTTTTCTTAAATCCTGACAAAAGCGCTCCGAAAAATAGGCTTCAAGACTATTCTTTATTATTTTGTACTTGGATCTAGACAAATCAACATTTGTGTTATGTTATGTCTAATATTATTCCTGTTGTACTACACATCAATAAATAATTTTTCTTAAAAATCAATTTCTTGCATAGTTAAAGTTTCAATGCATCATATTTTCTATGAGTGACGCATATTTTCTATCATTTCTATCATAGTCATCTGATAAGTAATAAAAATATGATAGCAAACAAGTTACTGGACAGAGTATTTCAGTACTCCATTCTCAGTTAAGTGTAAATGCAGGAAGTCTTATGACAATACTGATCTCCCTATTGTGCCACACTTCATAAAAGAGGGAGATTACATTACTGGATAACCAGTTTATCTTGCTTTATTCCCTAAGAAAACCTTTTGCTCTTAATTGGAAAGGATTATGTCTACATAATTATAACCCTTTCTGGATTGCATGATTAGTGGAAGCATGGGGTTCTATGTTGAATAAATCCATACAAGAATTCTAGAAGGATTTTTAACATACTGAGAGTAAGGTTTGTTCATGAAAGATGTATATGTCAGAATAGCATCATGATCATGCAATAACTATATGGGCTTTATGGGATTTTATTTCTAATTTCATAAATTTTACCTAACAAAAGGGCAGCCTAGCCATCTGTTTGTAAATGGTCACAGTCACCTATGAACACACATGTTCACACCAGAGGAGTTTCTAATGCATTGCTGGCATTGAATAAAAGCTTATTTCATGATTTCTGCCTACACCTGCAGGAAAATAAAGGCATGAGACTATGTTATGTACTTGAAGAATCCCATATCGTAGTACACCACCCTATATATTTATTAGTTGTTAACTATAATGCTAGCTTGGTGTCTTGTTTCCAACAGGTGAGAGTCATGGGTTGCCAAAAATTATACACAACACAACAGCATACAAATATCCACAAGTTGCCGCTCTGAAACTGCCTACCAATGTGGTAGACATAAATGCCTCAGAAATGGGCAGATTCTCCCCACTTCGCGAAAGGGATATCTCCGGGCCTGTGATCAATAGTTATTCCGCTAAACAAGAATTGGCCAAAATTGATATAACAGTGCAAAGTGATCCTCATGTTAATAAATATGACTGCCGAGGAGCAGTGAACCTGTCTTCATCAATGCAAAGCAATGTGCCAAGTCCTTTTACTGGGAATCATACACATCTTAACATGCCCGGATCACAATGGGGCCAAGGTTACAAGTATCTCTCTGATCATTTGCACAGTGCACATTATTTAACTTTGAGGAATGAATACCGTGCTAAACATTTCAATAATGGTATGTTAAATAATGTTTAACTATGTCACAAGATCCTAATTCCACTAATTATGAGGATTACATTTATTTACCAATGGTAGTATTTACTTGCAGTTCCCATTATAATGTGCCTTGTTATTGTTTTACCAACAGTATCATACATTCATTGCTTGCTATGTATTTGGACTGTTAAACATTACTCCTATGCTGTTATTAACTGTTCATTTATATACTAAAATCCAGTAAACCATATATAACAAGGTAACAATGATATATTTGTGACTCGGCCATCATTATTCACAGTCAAATTTCCTGTTTATTGGAAACAATGTTATGGTGTAGTTAAAAAACTGCTAATATTAATTGAAAAAAATTATCTTTTTTCGACATAGTTTTTTGTAACTTCCCATAAATGTTATCAACCAATTGTTTAAAGAAATACTATTTCTAAAAACATAAATAGATAACTCTTAAATATAAACCAAATGGATTTTATCTACTTTCATAATATATTTCTTAAATTTTATATCTGTATCATCCTCGTAGACAACAAACACATCAAAACTTACTGATAACTGGAAGATAAGGTGTGAGAATGATAATATGCAAAGTTGTGTCAAATGTGTAGATTATACATCATTTTCACGTTCTATCCACTTATAATGAAGCTAATATTATTGGTTTAACTTTTTCAAAGCATAGCTGTGACTATTGGAACAAGAAGCATGAGTACAGATGCTATCCCCCCACCGAGTGCGAAAGAAAAACTTAAAAATGCTGTAAAAGAGTATGGTTCAACAGTAATTGCATTTCATGTTACAATATCTGTGTTGTCTCTCGGAGGATGTTATGCTCTTGTGTCTAGGTATGTTTATATATATAGTGTGAATGAACGTATTTCAGTGTTATTAATTAATTTTTTTTAAATCATTGCTAACATTTCATGTCATTTGCTTTTAAACTGTTATCTAACTATAATCAAGTCTGTCAAGTATATATTTTTATAGTTTTATTTGTAATTTTAATGGGTCAGGTAAATGTATTTCATTGCTTAATAACCCTTTAAATTAATGCTTTTAACACCAATAATCAATTTGGTTAAAATCAGTGTGAAAGGCAGGCTGCCTTATTTTTTTTTATTAAAGTAGCAAATTCAATATTTTATTTAAATGGCTTTTAGGTAAAGACTAAGGATTACATTTTGTTAAATATTGGATCTTTATAACTTGATAACTACAGCCATAGTTTTGCTAATGACACATAATTCTGCAATAAAATACAAATTTTTTGTTAATTTTTTTTTTCAGTGGAGTAGATGTGATAGCTATTTTGAAATATTTAAATGTTGGTGAAGGAACATTGTCGAAAATAGCTGGAAGCAATGCGGGAACATTTGTCTTAGCATATGGGGTGCATAAAGTATTTGCACCTGTACGTATAGCCATTACACTAACAGTTACACCATTTTTAGTCAGATATTTAAGAAGAATTGGAATTTTAAAAGGTAATGTAAGTAGTGATGGCCCTACTACATAAGTAAGAGAGAAATATTTTTAATATATGTACAGAAAGTTTGAAATCTTCTATAGGTTAGTGTATATCAAGAAATTTAAAAATGATTCATTATCATTATTGTATAAAATACAGTACACTGTTAATAATACTTTTTAAACATACTGATGGAAAATTTCAATTTGTTGGCATTAATATTTAATTTTATTTAAAATAAGTAGAAATTCCCTTATATAATATAGTTAAATGTGAAAAGCAATTAGGTTTTTAATCCTTTAACCGCTAGAGTTGGTTTAATTCAACATATGACTCGTCGATATCGCCCAGGTTGAATATCTACAACAAAAACTTTGTTTTGTGTAATTGGTTTGTATAATGATATTTGTATAAATTGTACTCTATTCGTAAATAGTCTGTTTTGGAATGAAAATGTGTGAATGTTAGGTAGCTAGTGGATTCGTTCAATGGGGTATTTTTTCAAGAATGATACCACTCTCACTATGGACTGGCGTAGCTTTCGAAAAATACCATTCTACTGTCCCATCATCAGCCTGTCGAAGTTCACTGCTGGACATAGGCCTTCCCTGAGAGATTTTTGCCCATAATACCCTATGGTGGGGGCATGCGACTTATTGCGCCGTCAAAACATGGAGTCAGGGGATGTATTCTTTCTCCGCCCCGACAGGGATTACTAACTTCAAATCAACAGGTGACTGGACTATATCAACTCCCAAAAACTTCCTACCTGAACACTAGTGCTACCATGGAACTACCACCACCTCCTCAAATTCCTGCATATCCATTCTAAAGTTACTATAGTTTTATAAAAAAACTAACATCAAAAGATACACTATAACAAACGGCCAATTGCAGTTACCCCCAAATTCTATTAATTGTCAAAAAATATTCAAAGTTAGATAAATATGTATTAGTGTACATATAAATATGTATGGTATATAAATATGTATATAGATGTAATAGTATAGATGTAGAATATGTATATAGTGATCTATAACACTTTCTAAATGGCTGACAGCACAACAAATACAGCAATCGTTAATAAAGATCGTGGTGTGTGTTTTGTATTACTATTTAATTTCTTTAAGAGTTAATTTTTATTTAGTAAAAATTTATTAAGTACCGTACGGGCAATGATAAATTATTATATAAGTATTATAAGTATCTTTAAAGGGCAGGTTTGGCCGGATAAAGTCGGCTGTTTGGTGGCACAAGTTTCATTAATAAAATAATGTAGACAGTTTATTATTAAAAAAAAAATACCACGTGTTAAATTATTTTTATATAAACAAATCCTAACTGATGTAGGACTGAGAAGGGCTCTCATATTATTAATTAGTTAAAATTTTATTACACAAAAATAGTCAACTATTTTATCTTCCATAAAACAACCCTATGAAAACTAGGCACTTATCGTTTTGTAGTTTTGATAAGGATGTGTTAGTAACGGTATAAAATGCAATGCCGTGTTGCCGAAATCTGTTTAACATAGGCATTTATTTTTTTAATTTATGAGCCTGGCGCTGGGACGATTGGAATTTAAGTAAGCGGTTAAAGGGTTAAAAGTGTTATTGAAAAAGTGAACAGAGAAAAAAAATCGGCTTCCTTTTATTACAGAAAAAATGATTTTTATTATATATGAAACTAAAACTCGATGCGTGTAGTGGTTTTTCGTGAGCCGTCCATCGATGACAGACGTTAAAAGACGCCCAAGGATCTTATATCGGCAATTTGTTTGCAATCGACAACCGTTTGTAATCTCTTCACCAAATGGCCAAAATATTAGTACTGCACCACGGTGTAAGACAACCAGCACGGCTACGAATTAATGGATTCGGGCCAAAGGATTCTGTAAATTTCTTTTGATTTTGAGAAAGATCTGTATTTAATGTTTTATTTTATACATAGCATCTAATATATTTAACGTAATGGAAATTTTATAGATTAAATTACTTACCTAAAAAACTTACTTACTATTAATTACCTAAAAAAATGTAAACTACGATTACTGATTACTTACCTAAAACTTATTACTAATTACTTACCTAAAAAAATGTAAACTACGAAATTATTATTATATTTTTACTTACGTTTAATAAGCCATGGGCGCCGGCAGGAGGATATAAGCAAAAAAACAGAAACAAATTAAGGTTTATTAAATCACTGTTTCAATGCATGTATTCAAATACCCCCGATGTCACTTCCACATTAACTGAATTTGTATAAACATTTAATATCTAATTTTATATAGGTACCTCCTTATAATTATAAGCATAAATTACATATATTATATCAATTATAGTCATTGTGTTCAGATACGTCTTCTGGAAAATAATTCATGGCGCCCGTCCTATAAGCCGTTATCCTTTGTAGCAGATTGTCATAACTATTGTGAATGCTTTACTGCATCTCAGTTTAAATGTAACAAATGTATGTTTAATTAAAATATGGTTTTGGATAAAACTGGTTTTATTTGTACCGTATTTAGGCTTTATTAGACTACGTACGAATCATCATCATCAGCTTTTGGATGTCCACCGCTGGACATGTCTCTATTATCGGCGCCACTCCTTCCAGTCATGGGCCTTCCGAATCCAGTAGTATCCTGTTGTTTTTTTCAGGTCGGCAAACTACCTGTTAGGAGGGCTATCTTCGCTTCTTTTACCGAGTCGTGATCGCCACTAGATGACTATTCTTCCACAAGCCCAGAGTCGCTTAACGAGCTATAGAGAGAGCTATTCTGGAAATTTCTTTATGCGACAGAATTCGGAACGATGAAATCCGTAGACGTACGAATAAATAACTGAAAATATTAACTGTCTAGAATATTATAATTCTAATTAAATAAAATAATTATTAAAATTTAGATGATTGTAGATAATTTATACTCTCGGTACTCGGCAAAATTCACATAAGTAAGTTCATTGACCAAGTAATTAATTTCCGTTAATTGTATTTAGACTGTTATTTAAGTTATTGACTGCCTCCTCAGTCACGAGGTTGCAAACGCGACTGTTGATCGAGAGGTCTTGGCCTCGATTCCCGGGTCGCGTACTATTGGATTTTCTGATTTAGAATTTTTGGTGTTAGTCCGGAATCTAGATTAGTGCCAACAGGCAAGAGGCTCACCCTCTATTTCATAGTTGGACTTAAACTTTTATAAATGTATCGTGTGAGTTTACTAAACTCCTTCGGGGAATACAGTCGGAAAGTA
This sequence comes from Protelbella ruficauda, assembly GCA_018245795.1. NCBI lineage: Eukaryota > Metazoa > Arthropoda > Insecta > Lepidoptera > Hesperiidae > Protelbella > Protelbella ruficauda. The sequence goes on along the minus strand of DWED01000080.1, from coordinate 4,451 downwards.
AAAAAAAAATTTCAGCCTGCCAATCTCGTTATTTCTTCTGGCAGATACATGTATTTATACGTCTGCCAAAATACTTATATCATATTTTCGCAATGTTTTTTAAATGTTTGATTACTATGTAGATACAAATCAAGCTAAGTTACATATGCATTAAAATATATCCGTACATTATATGTGTCCGTATCCGTTAATATATCCGTATATATATGTTCTACAATGTGTTATATAAGGTATTGCTATAGGTTATTATGTAGTCTGAATGAACAACAAGACTATGTATATGTAGTGCTACAAACATAATATAGGTACCGCAAAGTTGACGTAACAATGATTAAGCCTATTGAACATTAAAATTTGTAAGTAGTAGTATCCAATCGCAAAATGTGTGAGTTTTTTACATTTCGATAAGCATTCGATACATCACACGGCAATAAAATTCTCAGTTTTATTTTCCAGTATTTTTAAGCATAACATGTGTTTAGTCTTAATTTGTAAAAGCAATTATTTCGTTTATGGGAATATAATTATGCGTTGTTATCGGTACACGCGTAAGTAAAAATGACGTGGCAGATCTGATTCCTTATTATTTATTCCCATTTTTATAATAATAAATTAACTGTTAATATTGATACTGAATAATAAGTGCGGAAATAAATGTTTATATTAAAACTTGCGTTCAAAAACTGGGTTCAATAGTAGAGTGCCAATAAGCATTAAGTCCGCCCTTTGTAACCTTTAGCCTAAATAAATAAATGAATAAAATTCGAGAAACGCTGTAGAAGTAATTGCTGTATTTGCTGGTTTACACTGAGCTCATACGGTGTATGTATGATGCATATATTGTACGTTGTTATACATTCTCTTGTTTCGGAATTAAATATTGACAATTTTGTATTCCAAAATTAATAATTCCTCACATAACAAGTATAAATACCGTTAAGCATTATATATAGAAACAGCGTTTCTGTAAGTAAACCAGTATTTCATTTCCTTCAAGGTACGTTGCCTAAAGTTTACTTCAACAAAATCTTACAATGTTAACAAAAATTCTAGATTCAAGTATGATAACAGGCTATTGAATTGCATAAATAATGAATAAATGGATAAATATTTCAATTATTGTTTAATACATTTGAGACGGGTATTACATCAGTTTTAAGGGACCGTTTAGGTTATCTGTGTTATCTTATGTATCTATGTCAATATAAAACTTACTGATCTTGCGTTGCAATTCAGAATATTTCAACAGTCCTAGGCATAAGACTTTTTTTTGTATATTATGTGAATGCTTTATCACGCTTACATAAGTCGTAATAAGACACTACAATTATTATTTTATGTTATAATGAATACACTTTGTACAAATACCTGAGTAAATATCATACTAAGTACGTAGAAAGAGGATTTTAGCCTAGTTTAAATATTCTGAATAGGTATGATTGAAACATAGTAGTTGATCTATATAACGATAGATACTACGTATCTGTAAATGAGCTAAGATACTAAACATTTTCCTGTTATACGTTGAGAAATGTTGCAATTATTTCCTCTTGACTTATTATAATGGAGTTAGGGAATCAAAAGAACGTAGATGAGAATCTGGAATCTGAATTTGAGAAATGGTAAGTACAGTTCCACCCGTAAGTATGAAGGATTCTAATAAGTGTTAAGAACTCTGATATTTCAAGGCGTTAATTGGTAGAATAAGTAGAGTCAACAAGCTGTCTTCTAGTATTTAAATATCTCATTAAACATTTTGTACAACTATAAAATTGATGCCTGTAACATAATAATCAGTGCCAATAATGGCGGCACGTTTCTGTATTTAAATAAATGCGTACCCATCTACGTTTAATCTTATTAATTCTGGTTACTACAAGTTAAAAAAGCGGTTTAAGTAGATACCTAACATGATATAGCACGACGTCAATAACATTATAAAAAAGATAAGGGAGTCAAATGTTTCTTATTGTAAGCCCCCTACCAAGTTTCTTTGTTTACTTATAGATAATGTGAAGAATAGTTGAGCAAGTATTATTGTCTGTAACTCTGTTTGAACTCCACATGTGCATAGTTACGGTAATAAATCACGAAAATAATTTGCAATAAATAAACATCATGTTGCGTCAAAATGGGTTATTAAGATTTCTGATGGGTTCGTTGCTTGTTTTAAGTGTTGTCTGTGAAAATTGGTGAGCATTAAATATTTAATTAATGTTAATCTTTGCGACATACCTACCTATAGGTATGACAACAGCAATTGCATAGTTTTTTCGCATCTAAAAATGTAGTTAATGAAATTTGTTTTTAAGTCGAAAAGTTCCAAAATTGTAGATTAATAATTGGATTGAATAATATATCGCCATGAATCTATGTTCTTACAATAATTAAGCAGTTTATTTTTATAATTAGGTACTTGTATCTGTGTGATTTGTGTTTAAAATAATATATTGAAGTTCTATAGTTAAAATCTAATTTTAAACTTGCATGTTGCGCAAACAATATCTCGTAGTATCTCACATTTTTTTATGGAATCGGTACGATTACAGAAAAATTCTTGTAGTCATGTGACTTACAAGTGGTAATATTATAATTAAACTAGGTTGTTTAAATAACAATTGATTGTTGACGATACCCTCTTTTAAAGAAAATGAAACGTATTCTTTATTTAAAATTATGTAGTAGTTTACAGTTACATTATGGATAATAGGTAGGACGTAATTAGATAGGGATCAAATGAAGCCTTCAACAAGTTTAAAAAGTTTGTGAAAAGTTGAGAAAACTAATGCAATATCTAACTTTTACAGTGACGTATCAACATCAGAAGGTCGATATATATTTGACTTTACAAAAAATGATGATGTTCAAGATTGGCAAGAACAATCCGACACAGTACGCAGTGTGGGAATGTCTAAGGCGACAATTGTGTTACATAAAAATACAGAATATAGAAGAGCCATATTTTTCGTGCTGTTAAATCCTCAGTTAAATGGCGCTGGATTTGCTGGTATACGCGCCATCAGGTCTTACGACTTAACTGGTTATACAAGATTACAACTACGCTGTAGAGGGCAAGGCCAGTACAATGGATATAAAGTAGTTTTACGACACAAAGGATTGAACGATGAACCCAATTATTCATTCGAACAGTATTTCCAGGTAAATAATTGATTTGAAATAAAAGAGATGACATTTAAAGAAAAAACTATAGATATTAAGTAGGCAATTTTATTTCTCTTCAGGCCCCGAAAGAAGAATTTGCCGTTCGTACCTTACCATTTTCAGAATTTAAGGCATACTATAGAGGAAAACGACATAACAACAATGAAACTCTCGACCTATCTCAAGTTACGAGTATAGGCATTCAGATGTATGGTGGAGTGTATCAACCAATTAAGCAGAAAGGTCCGGCTACATTAGAGATTGATTGGATCAAAGCAATTTAGATCAGTCATTGAACTTCAGTTGATTATAATGGATTAAATCAAGTATTATTTATTATGTATGTATCTTGTTTAACTTAAGTACCCTTAAATACTTCGATGACCGCAGCAGCTAATTATTGACGTATTGATCAAGCTTCAAGCTTTTAATTTTGTTATTCATTTAGCCATTTTTTTGCATATAATCATACAGTCTACTACAATAGTTGTTGGAATAATATTAATTAAAACACATTTTTATTATCATCGTCATCATTTATTGCCTTATGATTAAAAAAATCACTAGATAGGTATATGATTAACAGTTCACCCAAATTTTTTAAAATTGCTCATCATTGTCAGTAAATGCGTCTGTTAGCATTTTTTATCTTTGTCGTGTTGGTAGCAGCAAGGAAAGTGCCGTCATCGCATCCGGGAACAAGGAATGGTAGTTCACAAGTGGGACATACGCCGCTGTGATCACTCGCCCGGCAAACCACCGCCCATGCAATGAGTTTACAGAAGCTACAGCAGTTGCAATTGTTGGGCACTTACAATATACATTTCCTTGTGGCGATGCTTTGTCCACATACACATGTAAGACACCACCATGTTTATTGCACTCGCTTATAACATCATCTCTGATTTCGATATCCCAGCACGGATTAGTTTCCCTGTAAAAACAGATAGCTATTATTACTTTCAAAAACAAATGCAAGACTGTATATAACTATAGCTCCACTTACGTCGCTGGATCAAACATGTTGTTTAACATGAAACATTGTGTCGCTATTGGTGGTGCAACTTGTGGCTGAGGTGTAATTAAAGTTGATCCAGAACCCATTAACACTGAAGCTGCAGCAGGTGGAATCTAAAATATAATATTTTAACATGAGATGTATTATTGTTTTTAAACATACATATTATTCAATAAAAATTTGTAGAATAACTTACTTGTAGTCCAGTTCCTTCAGCAAGTTTAAACATGAGTTGTAGTCGGCCTGTTGCCCCCAGATCGACTCCAGCCCT
>DWED01000079.1:0-15439 GCA_018245795.1 Protelbella ruficauda | reverse complement strand
ATTGCGCGACCTCAAGTATCTCTCTTTACATTATCACAATTGTTAAGGTGCCGACACCATAGAACCCTAGTACCGAAGGAAACTCGCAGCATAACTGGCTAATTAACTTCATTAGAACTAGTTAAAAATAAAGCACGTCACCAATGTAGCAAAAAATCACGCCTTACACGTATATAAAAGTATTTCATGTAACTAATTAATCGATATTGCAACTTGACAATACTAAATGTTTGTGACCTTAAGGATACACATTTCGCGCAATTAGTCTTATGCAATTGGTATTTTTATGTGATCCCCGCTTGTTACCTTATGGTAGGCGTATGTTGAAAGGCAAGCTACTCGGGCAGCGCTATCTTAGGCAAAACCATTTTGTACCTATGTACTAACCAACCTTGGATTGATTGCATTTCAATATACACTTAGTCTTATCATTCCTCCGATAACCTCCTTCGCACATGTCGCCTTAGTACCCTATTTATCTCTAAGCTTTAAGTTGAGCGCCAACGAAAATTTGGAACATATTTCGAATCCCATGTACCAGAAGAAAAAAATTTGCGTCGTTACGTTCCGTTTTCCGCATCTATTATATAATTTCATTAATCCCTCACAAGAATATTTCGAATATCGGTAATATTATTCATCCCGTAAACATAAATATGGAGTTCAATTGATTGTGTTTAGGAACATTGTTCTTTTATGACTTGAGCCGCGTCATGGAAAAGGAATGTTCTCATATTTTAACCTTACGTAAATAATGACCAGACGTCTAATGAATATTTTCACATAAAAAAATTAAATCACTATTTTATTCAAATCACATTGACATGTTAATATAATTTTCATTAATTTCCGTTATTTCACGGCCAAGTTCTTTGTACACTTTATGCTCAAAGGATTCATTATAAATGTCGGTTGTCAACACTTAAATATCCGCGGACTTCCACTGTGAGTATAAGGTCCACTCCTTGTTCTTTCTATATTTAAATATTTCTTCGCGAAAATTCTACATTAATTTTTTTTTTAATTACATTGCAAGCTATAAAATTATTGAGCTTTTTAAAAACAAAATTCATGCTATCATTTATTTACTATTCAGTTAAATTGTGCGCCAAAATTTGAAAATAGAATACACTTATCCTCATAGCATTATGGAAACATTTTTACAGCAATAGATATTAAACGATTAAGCTAGTCAAATAATTTGCTAAAGCTTTACACCGTACTCAACTATTAGTATTTACACACATACCGTACCATACTATATCAATCGTCCACTGTTATATACATAGAAATAGGCAGTCCTTTGGAACTACATAGACATTTTGTGAACTTTTATTATTAATCGTAAATTAAACAGTAAACAACTTTTCATAGTACGTATTCGCATTGATATCTCAAGCTTTTTATGTATCTAATGTTTTCAAATCAACAACATGTTCGAGGAAAAGATTATTAAAAAGTCTCTTGGGCGCGGGACTGACTTCTACTGCGATAGATCATAGATATCATAGAAGTAAAAACTTTTTGAAGCTTTTATAGTTTTTGTATTGTAATTTGTGGTATTTTACTGACATTTACAATTATTACATCACGCAAAGCTACGCCGTAAGAGGTTTGTCCATAGTGGTATTATTGATAGAGCAGGGAAGACATACGGCTGCTGCCTGTAAGCGGTTGCCGCTTACAGGCCGTCCGACGGTTAGAAAGAGAGAAACGATCGCGGTACCCTATCTATCTCTCTCTATCTCACTACTGACGCATGCGCAGCAAAAGAACAGCTTGTTTTTCAAATAATGGACTCATGCTAGCGCTACCTGTACGTGCGCGAGTAGAAAGAGACAGATAGGTAGCCTCGTTTGCTTTCTCTTTTTTTTCGATGGACACATTTTAAGCTAGCTCTCCTACTCTATGTATAATAACTCTATGGGTTTGTCACGATACATTCCATGAATGCAAGACACAAGGAATGACAGAAATGTATTGATAAGGAGAAATATCATTTACACGATATTTAGAATTAAGCAAACTAACCTGTTTTAAACTACAAGAATTTGTAGATTTTTTTTCACGATGACGTTTGATCGCGGAGTTTATACCTATGTGATGGTTAAAAGGAAAATTTTTCTTTTTAATTACATCGATCTTATAAGCAATCAATATAATGTACAGTCTGTCTGCTTGTAAACTAATGTTTATTTATCAGATATATGCATATTGTGTGTATCTGACATTTATATTGCTGCGAATGAAATAAAAATGACATATTAACATATGCTTGTAACACCAGATTGTTGGACGCCGAAGTAGCCATCATGTTTCCGATATTCGTCAGTTCATTAATTGGATTTAATACGGGAAGTATTTAAAGAGTATTTTATATGGGACCGAAAATGATTGTAATAAATTTATAATAAGCATGATTGTATGCAGACTGAAGTTAATATCTGTGTGGAAAAGTAGGACTTTTTATATTCCATAGGCTGGTGTATTGAGCAATGGGCAATGTTGATATCCCAATGCTGTTTAGAAGTGGAGATGGATTTATCCGTAGAGTGAGAACCGATTTTGTGTTTTTCGTAATAATTGTTTTATCATTATTAAGCTTTTTTCAGGATATTGCAGCATTTTAAGTGCTAGTCGTGCGTTTTTTTTTAGATTCTACTTTTAATGTAGCACCACTTCTAGTACTCCAATTTCACCGACAACTGTCAAAGAGTCCGAGTATGAGAGTTGCTAGTAGAAGTTAGGGTTTACTTTATTTCCAAGTAGTATATTTAAAGCTAATGTTACATTAGTACTTAATTATAACAAATTACCAAAAATGAAAATTTAGAACAAAGTTATGTTTCATTTATAATTTGTGTTGATTTTATTAATAACCATTAACACTTATTTTACAAGGATTTATTTTGTTGAATAATATATTAATATCTTAAGTGTACTAAAACATATTTCCGTAAATTATGTTACAAAACCCCAACTTACCACCTAATTAGTGTATTTGTTTTTTTTTTTATTTTAAGAACTCCAGACTATTTGTAGGATGGACTGATGTTTATCCAGCACTAATCTGTATTACTTAAAACTATCAAGTTATTATATATTAATATAACAGTAAAATATCTTAATATAAAGCTTCTATTTCAGTGGTTGAATGGAAGGAATGTACATGAATATTATTTGTCTTAATAGCCCATGTTTTGTACTTGATTACTATCGGGTTACTGTGGGCTAGACAATCTTAATGTTTAATATCAGACAGCTGCTTATTTAGGGTGCCTGTGCAATAGGCTGGGGATGCGATAAATTCTGCCAGTAGATCTACAAGATACTACCTCAATCTACAGCATCACATTTCAGTGGATGTAGTCAGTTCTGATTGTTACGAACAGAACTACTTTGCATCACAATAATAAATTTTGTCACTTCATGCTCCATACTTAGCTACTATAAACCAACCAGTCCTCTTGATTCCTTTACCCCAATGAACAGGTGCTCTAATAGATTTAGTCATTAATTTTTAACCTTTTCTAATATAAATTTCTGCCTAAAAATAAGCCAAACTAAAAAATGCCAATTTAGCATTTACAAAATTGGTAAAATAATGTTTATAAGACTGCTTTACACAAAAATACATTGCATAACATGATCTACAATATATGATTTGTGTTGTGTTTGACAGTAAGATTTAACAGTAGGAATCAATCATTATAAGTTTTTTGAGTTTTTAATAGGTACTTTACATATGAATGAAAGGGGAGCACTAATTTATATCAGTGTAATCTCAAACTCTGTTACTTCCATTCAAACCAATAGACAAATTACTTTGGAGCTGTACCGAATGAAAACTTATTCTTCATGTAACTGCATAGGTCCTATATTAAGAAGTATGTCAGTTCTAATATTATCCTGGTAGATTTAAATAATAGGATTTTTTTAACAATTTGAATATTTCCATAAATGTTACATAGCTTAATATCCTGAATTTTTTTTTACAATAATTGAACTTTTATGAAGTATTATGATTAATATCAGACTAACCATCTATGATCATGAAAAGTCATGAGTCAATGAGCCACTCTGTTCAAGTATGGGTGGGTATAAAGTATACACCTATACTTATTTTCAAATACTATGCACAAAAAAAATTCTCTCAATTTTAAAACTCAAAGGCCATACAGTTGCTCTCAATTAATACCAGCTCCAGGATTGGATGGAAAGTTTCACCAATTAATTTGTTGGCTTCCAAAAACCCCATTGTATACCTCATCAGAAGTACCATTCTTAGGTTGTATATAACTTTTCTTTCCATTTTGAATGCAATACAAAAAGAAAACATTTAAGGCAGGTTCTCATGAAAGTTTAAAACAAAACTATGTGGTAACTATTGCAGCTTAGCTTTATTCACAGCAGAATTATCAGTAATATAATAAGTGCTGTAACATTATATTACAGTTTCCATAAACATTTATTACTTACTAAATAACGAAATACACCGCAAAAGGCCCCAATACCATTGTTACCTTTATATTTTCATTTATGTCACTGGTTTATATTACATATAACTTTATCTTAAGTATTTACACAATTTTTGTTAGTTTGTAAAATTGGTTATTGTATTCGAGCATTGTATTTAATTTTTGTATATAAATGATAATGTATTGTAGATGTACCTTTCACAATAAAATGTATTTTTATTACACCTTTAGAATATGTTTCATTTACCACCTGACAAACTGATACACAATGAATTAACTAGAAAAATATATGGTCAATTATATCTATAAGGCCTACTTCCGATGACACTTCATAATAATAAACAGTAATTAATAAACTCACTAGCAATAAATATGCTGTGTCTTGTGATCTTTGGAATAGGAAAAGTGTTATGAACATCATTATTATATATGATGCTGTCCGTTGCATCAAGACTGTTAGAAGTTGATCATCGATGCACATGCCATTGACCATCACAAGTTTTGACACACATGTTATGCAGTTCCTCGGACCTACACCTTTGCAGGTCTGGCATGACTCATGACAACCTTTACAAAAATAACTTCCATTTTTATTTACGCAGTACTCATCAGGTTTACATACTGACACATCAGCACATTCATCAATGTCCACACATACTCCAGATTCCAGCTGCCATCCAAGTTTGCATAAATGACAAGATTCAGGGCCATCACCACTGCACCCCTGACATGATGCATGACATGGATCACACATACCCAAGTCATTGACATAGTAATTTTCAGCACATTGCTCACAGAGTTTTCCTGAATATCCCTTTTTGCAAATACATGTACCATTCCCTTTTCTTGTTCCCTCACCATTACATTTCCCTTTATCACTGCACACTTTTTGGTCTATATTTAAAGGGCATGTACTACATGAGGGGCCATAGTGATTTTTAGGGCAACAATATAATAGTGTTTCGATGCACAGCCATGTGAACAAGTCTAGAGATTTGTAATCTTCATGGAACCACCACTTATCGAGCAATTGGTCAGTTTCTTCCATTATAGCATAGCATTCGTTCTGGTACTTTGAATCTAGCTCAGTACATAAACGTTCCTGTATCTCGACTAGCCGCATTTCGCTCCGCGCGTACGATTTTAGCTTAGCTTCTTGCCAGGCTGTATCTCCACCTTCGTGAAATCCCCGTGAGGTTTCTGCCAGCCAGTGTTTAACTGATTTGGTTAAAATCTTACAACGCTGACATTCATTTATATACTTTGCTTTCAAACCATCGACTCTAGTTATGATATTTTGGCTATTTAAAATATATATGAAAAATGCAATAAATAACAAAGACGTTGGAACGTTCCAATAACCCATTGTTTTTGTGCCTGAGTACAGATTTTTATCATTAAATTCATGCGTTACGACGGAATGAAATTACATTTTTAGATACAATAGCGTTCAAACCTAGTTTATGTTATTTTACTGTATAAATAAGTGTATATTGGTATTAAAAACAAACATAACCGGTATACAGTAATATGTACATGTATAATACCACAAATAATATCTGTCATTCGACAGTTGACTTGACAAATTGACGTTCTCAATTTAACAACTTAATTTTTTTATTTGTCAGCCTGAGATAACATTTATTCGGTCCATTAAAGTACATTTTGTAATTTATTTTGTTACGCCGTAACATAAAAGCCAGAATGAAATAATATAATACTGACCTTTATTCTCAATTATTACTTATTTCTTGATTATTGGTTTTTAATCTGAAGGTTGTAAAAGTTGTCTCAATTAAGATGAGCTTCTAAGTTCTCCACAGATTTTTCTAGAGTTAAACAAAATAAACTAATGAGATTTCTATTTTTTTCATTATTAAGTGTGTTACTATACACAAGTTTAAGATTTTCGTCATAATGTAGTAATAGTAATTATATGCACAAGCCGTCGTATAAAATGAGAAGGATTAAGTCCTTTTTATTAATTAAGTGATGACTAAATACGGATTAGTTCTATTAATAGACTTGCACTACACGCTTTGAGAAATATTACGGAATGGTGTAACGTAATGTGTGAACGCTTCTTCGTTATATTTTTCAGCTTTTAAACAAAATATTAGGTTTGAATAAATTGAAGGGCATTACACACACATAATCAATGTTGATTGTGAAACTATTTACTTTGACAATAATTACTATTCTGATCATTTAATAATTAATATGTGGATAATCCACTGAAACAAAAGTTTAGGTGGGCCCTCTTCCGCTAGCATTCGTCGCCATTCATCGTCATTCGGCGAGCGGAAAGTTTCAGCATAACAGTTAGACAATACATTACAGCCACTGGGATTTTATTGCGGATGATAATTAGTAATATAAAAATATAGTACGTTATTCGATAAATCACAGTAGTTTTTGTAGAACATACCAACTAAGTACTTTCATAAGAATATTTTTAATTCCTTGGGTTATGTTATTGAAATTTTCGTAGGGATTTCTATTTTTTAATCTTAATTTAGTCTTCTATAAGTGATTTTTAAATAGCTTGTCCTTTGTAAGTCTATTCATTATAGACTAATGTACAAAAAATTAAATATTTTGTTTTATACTATTAGGTACCTTATATTTTATATCTTAATTAATATTATCTAACATTAAATTATTGTGCGACATAATCCAATTTTAATTATTATTGTGCCGTAAAACTTAAATGTTCTAATATTAATTTATTTATGTAAGCCATAAAGCCTCACTTAAATGCTTACAACCTAATGAACGTTTAGGTTTGCCATCTGTTTAATTTATTTGCAATGTCACAATTCATACGGAACATTGTTATATTGTCTGTGAATATATATCCGTGATTTGGTCGTTCATCGTGTGGGCCATAATTTTTACAGATATTAGATTACTACAAACTATTTGAATTTACCACAATTCCTTTTCGTTATAATTTATGAAGTTGATTGTACAGTTGTGTTTGTAGCCATAATATTTATAACCTCAGGCTCGGGAATGCATACCTTCTACTTTTCCATTACCAGTAATTGATTAACTACGCAATGGCAGACAAAATCAGGTTCGTACTCTGAAATTTTGATTTCTGTGGTTTAGTGTTATGGTTCTCTTAATTTACAATTCTACGTTTAAAATGACCAAATTCTAAGTAGAGCTTACAATTTGACAAACACGTGCATTGCGACCATCTGGAGTGTATTGTATTTTCCTCTTACGGCGAACAAGTATTTTTCACTGCATCTGAATAGTTTTACAGCGGTGTAAAGGTGATCATTGTTTAATAAGTGAAACGTGATGTTTGTAAGTATAACACTATGCATTATATTAAATGTAAGGAATTCTGTTTCAGTATAAATACTAAGTATGATATGCAAGGAAACTATGAACCTTCTGATTCCGAAGATGATTATTCAGAAAATGAAAAACAGATTCTAAATAAATTGCGTAAAAGAAAACATGCGTCTGACAGTGAAGACGAAGTCTATGGTTTTTCGGGTTCCGATGACGATGATTTGGACGACAAAAAAGATGCAGATATTGCTGATAGTGATATAGAAGGACAAGAAAAATCTCATGATGACCTCCCGGATTCTAAGGCTTGGGGCAAAAAGAAGCGGTCTTACTACTCTACAGATTATGTAGATGAGGATTATGGAGGATTTCAGGGTGATGAAGAAGATGCTTTGTTAGAAGAAGAAGAAGCTAAAAACATACAAAAAAGGCTTATAGAACAACTCACAGATGAGGATTTTTCATTAGAATTCTTCAACTCTCAAATTCAGGATGATAAACAAAAATCTACAATCAAAAGTGATTTAAGCCAATTGTCAAATAGACAAAAGTTGCAGATACTCGAAAAGGAGAGTCCAGAATTTTTAGGTCTTGTTGAGGATTTTAAGAGTAAGTTAACAGTGGCTAAAGATGATTTACAACCTGTCTTAGATCTTGTGAAAGGTGGAAAATTACCCCCCTGTCCCGCGTCCAAATTTGTCAAAACAAATTATGAACTCATATTGAATTACTGCACTAATATAAGTTTCTATTTATTATTAAAAAGTCAAAAAGTGAATATACAAAACCATCCAGTCATAAAAAGGTTATATCAGTACAGGCAGATTCTAAACAAAATGGAACCTATATATCTTGAAGTGATAAAGCCACAAATAGATAAAATACTAACGGCCATGAAAAACAACTTAGAAATATTCAAAATAGACAAAGACAAGGGTAGGAATAAACGAAAGTCAGATAAGCAAATGGATTCCACTCAAAATGCAAAGAAATTAAAACTCACAAGTTTGATGGTGAAAGACGATGGTGCAGACACTGGGGTGTCGGATGATGAAGAATGTGAGGGAAATGACTTCTTTAATGAGAATGATAACGATAGTATACTCAAGGTCACTAATGAGTCTGAAGAAAGTGGATTTTCTGACAATGAAGATGCTGAGGAAAGTGAAGCGAAAGTCTCCAATTCATCTAAGGATATCATTGCTAATGATGTTGGTGATAAGCGTGAAATTACTTATCAAATTGCAAAGAACAAAGGCCTTACACCTCACAGAAAGAAGGAGCAGAGAAATCCACGGGTAAAGCATAAGCAGAAATACAGAAAGGCTAAAATCAGGAGGAAGGGTGCAGTTCGTGAACCTCGAAATGAGTTGACCCGGTATGGAGGAGAAGTATCAGGTATAAAGGCAAATGTTAAAAAGAGTATTAAAATTAAGTAAAAATCAGTTCACTGTCATTATTTTATATAATGTATAAAACTTTTTTTAACAATAAAATTATGCTTCACAGTTCTCGTTGTTTAGTGTTGCCATCTGTAACAAATAAATATTATATTATGAAAATGCTAACATGAGTTTCAAATATATTGGGACAACTCACATAGAGTCATCTGATCTAAAATTAAAGAGAGCCTGATTTATATACACTTAAATTTCTAAATACTTCAATTAACAAATTTATATGTAGAATTGCAAGCATTAATGCTCATGACAAATGTTTGTTCTGGGTAGGAATTGAATCCACAATTTTCAGCTCAGCTGACAGGGTCATTAAGTCTCTAGAGTCTAGATAATAACGGTCTAGAGTCTAGACCATTATTATCTAAGGCAGTACAGCTGCAGGCAAGCCTTAGTCTGGTCAAGTGACTCTCCAGGCCAATCTGTGTCCAGCTTTGCCTTTCTGGCCTTTAATACCCATGCTTTTCAGATCCTGTCTCTGGACCATCAAGTCCATTAATATTGTATAAGTTAAAATAAGGAAGTCTTACTGCAAATGGCTTTAACCTCTTATTCTGAGAAAAGACCCATGTGTCAATAGTGGAATAATAAACAGGTAGAGAGAGAATGCTAATGGGTAATGATAAAATGAACCTACAATTTTAAAACTTTGTCTTTTCCTCCTGATGCCACATATGAGCCATCTGGGGACCAGTCAACAGCAAACACCTCATCCGCATGGCCAGGGAGATCTAGCTCCAATTTTTTTGTCTTCATGTTCCAAACTAAAAAATGAAAATATTTTTAAGACTGTTGAATTATAATAAATTTAAGATAAGAAAATTAGATTACAAAATAAAAAATGATGAGTGATAGTAAAAAGATCTGCTTTATTGTAGTTTTTAAGTTTATATAAAATATACCAAAAAAAATGTTAACTTTAATTTAAACCTGGCACTTTTTATTTGAAAACTTGAACACTGTTAGCCCTGTAATTTTAAAAGACTATTTACCTTTTACATTTTACAGAAAGATTACTCTAATAGACCATTTAACACACTTTACCTTTTAATGTGGAATCTGCACTTGAGCTTAAAAGAAGCCTGGAGTCAGCTGACCATGCTACCATGTACACTGCCTGGACATGTCCTCTTAATGTTGTTATGAATTTTCCAGTCGATGATTCCCATAACTTTACAGATTTGTCAAATGATGCTGATGCAATGATTCTAAAACAATAAGTTGTTAAGACAATCAAGTTGAATCCTCCGGGTGATGTTGATTTATTAGAACTTCACTCGTTTACAAAATATTTTTATTTTATTTTTTATTTTTGTTTGGAAGATACACTTTCCTAGTAACACCATGCCATTATGACAGTTAATATATTAAGGTTTTTATGTGACAAAATTCTACTACTGACCCTAGTGCCTGGAATGATATATGGTTTACTTTATCAATTACATGCTTTACTATTTTGAAATAGTTGCTATTAGGCTCCAATAAATCCTTTTCAATGTGCCAATGCTAAAATGAGTATTGTTTGATTATTGCTAGCAGTTTATAGCAAGAACTTCAAGTTATGGGAATAACAGTAACATGAAAGCCTTGACCAAATTTTTCCTCTCACACTTATTCCCTCAATAAGATAATGTCAATTACCTAGTATCTGGCGAGAATTTGACATCGTTAATAAGCTGTTGGTGGCCTGTCATACGTGCCAGCGGTCTCTTTTCCTTTTCGGGCAACCAGAGGAATAATGTAAAGTCATCCGATCCTGATACTAAGCGCTCAGCTTCTTGTGGGCAGGTCTCCTCATATCTCTCCAAAGCTTGTTGTTGTAATACCTTTTCTGAAAATGTGAGAATTTACTAAGTACATTACATAGAAAGAGTAAGTATTTGTTAATAAATAATCGAAGTGTTCCGATATATAATTAATGGTAAGGAAATGTGATGATCAGCTTGAAAAAGACTTATTACTACTAGAAATTTGTATATAGGCCGCTTAACAACAATTGTTAAGCCCATTTGATATTTTTGTAATAGACAAATTAACAAAATCTGGTATACTGTACTCAAATATAGAAAACGGGTTAAACAAAGTGGCTCATCAATTTTAACAATAGTCACTGAATAACATAACACCTGTATTACCATGAAGGTGTAGGCACAGCAGTGTACCACACCCCCATGGTTCATCAATGTGTTATATGCCTCACAATGGAATAGGGGATGAGCCTATTGCCATACACAGTGCCTGAATGTAGACTCAGAGTTCAGCTTCAGGCCTTGTGTTATATTGTGCAGATCTTATTGCCATTACCATAAAATATTATTAATAGAACTTACTATCTGATACAACACCATCTTTGTCGAGAATTGGGTGAAAAGGACCTGTTCGTAACACATAATCTGTACTGAGTGCTAATGTATTAACCCAATGAGCATGACCTTCCAAAGTCCTGCAAAGAATTCCATCTTCAGCTCTCCACACCTGTAATAAATACCAAGAACATGTTTCATATTTAGAAACTACTTTACTATTAATGTAGACAATATTGTAAACTATTTTAAAGCAAAACAATTATTATGAATATCAAGAAACATTGCCTGTACACAGATATGAATTAACATTTTGATTACAAAATAATGACTAAATACAAGTAGTAAAAACAAAAAGATATATTTTTATGTTCCAAATATTAAATAAATAAAAATAAAATGCAT
This sequence comes from Protelbella ruficauda, assembly GCA_018245795.1. NCBI lineage: Eukaryota > Metazoa > Arthropoda > Insecta > Lepidoptera > Hesperiidae > Protelbella > Protelbella ruficauda. Next base: position 3,487 of record DWED01000079.1, on the reverse strand, counting down.
AGAGGACACAGAAGTAAAAGCAGATGTGTTTTCCTTTAAGGATCTTACTTTAATTGTCCTGTCTTGTGAAGATGTGTAGATGAGGCCTGTACCTCCCCATTTAACACATGTGACTGCCTTGGAGTGACCTGTGAGGCTCAGTATTGTGAGACAGGTCACTGTGTCCCATATCCTGACATCTCCATCCTTGGATGAGCTCGCGAGTTTCCGACATTCAGGATTTCTATAGAAAAATGTAAATTCAAGTAACATGTATTATCTATCTTGATTAATGAAGTTATATAAGAGAATCTCCTAATAAAAGTTGTTTTCATTAGTAGAAACAACTTTTATTAGGAGATTTTGTTGTGTACAAAGAAGAAGAAAAAACTGTTATATAAAAACATTAATGGGGTGACATAAACATAAGAGTTAGGAGTGATTACTCTGATGGCTATTTCATCATTTCACTGTTGGTACACAGGTCTCTTCTCAGAATTGATACAGTTAAGCCCATAGTCTGCCACACTGGCCAAGTGTGGGTTGACAGACTTTACACAACTTAGAGAATTTTTTTTTTCATGTGGAAACTTACACACCTTGGTTTAGAAAAAAAAATTCTCTAGGAGTCATTATGAAGACAATAATGTAAAAATAATAGCAATAACAACTGAGTGAAAATCTGTTAAGACTTTCAATTTACCTGATATATGGTTCCCAAGCCAATGCTGTAACCCACTGTTTATGGCCTAACATAGGTTTGCCTATTTGATTACCGGTAACGGGATCCCAAAGTAATATTCTGCCTTGTTTACATGCTGAAGCCAATTTTGTGCCATCTGGAGACCAACTAATACAGAGTACCCAATTTGTGTGACCTAAAACAATGTATATAAATATGTCTCTGCACTTCACTTAACACTTAGTACTTACACTTTTTACCAGTTATTTTATGTCAAATGGAATACAGGATGAGCCTATTGACATATACTGGGCCAAAACTCAGACTCCTAGCCACCACTAAGAATTACCAGTTAGCAAAACCCAATAATACTTTGTCCAACCCAATGATCAGACAAAGGACCTCTCGATCAGTAGTTACCTTTGCAAGCATTAAACCAGCAAGGCAGTAAAATGTAATCACACAAATATATGTTATATATCAACTACCTACCTTTACAGACATGTAAAGGGGTTTGTGTGTTTAAATCCCAGAATCGTACGGTGGTATCACCAGAACCACTTGCCAAATGTTTTCCCGATGGGCTGAAGCTAGTTGATATCACCGCCTCTGCATGACCAGGTATTGAGCTGTGAAAAATTGAAATTGTAACAAAATAGCTATAACTAAACATAATTTTAACATCTAATTGTAAGTAAATATAATTGTAACATTGAAGTGTAAATTATAATAGTTACTTATATTAAATTTTAATAATAATAACATCCAATTTCCGATTTTAATATATTTTTTTTATCAAAATCTTTATAACTGTACAAGTGTTCATCTATAAATAATGTAAATATAGGATATTATAAATATTTATAGGTATGAGTCCATTTATAAAATTTTCATACCATGCCAATCTAACTAAAAACTAATTTACTTACCTAGTGCATCTTGTGATCGGCCTCACTCGGAAAACAGCTTGTTGTTGGTAGATTATGTCTACTACTTCTTCAGAGTTTAATTTAGCAACATCAAGGGCATCTTTCAAAGTATGTGTTATTTCAATGTCTTTGACAAAAAATAGGAATGGTTTATTTTCCTGAAATATTTATGGTTAGTCTTTAATATTTACATAATAATATTTTCGATCCCATGACAACAACTGTACGTACTGATGGACCACACCGTTCACCGTGGAAACTGGGCAAAAACTGCCTTTGGAGACACTTATGTCTAGCAGCGGACTGACAGTAGCTGATCACGATGATGACAATAATATTAAAGCTGTTATCTTATTAACGAGTTGACGAAATATACAAATATAAATAAAATACACCAATAGATGTATGCTTAATATGTGTACAAGGTAAATACATGTAAATAATACCTCTTGTAATAGTGCATTACATATAAGACTAAGTTGATCTTTTGTAACGTTTAATGGAAGGTCCAAAGGACTCCCAATTTCATCACCAGTATCAGACTTAAATCTAGCTTGCACACAGCTGGGCAAATCTTCGTCTATTTCCATTTTATGCTGTTTACATCCAAACTATCCCGCCGATTACAATGAACTGTTTATAACCTAAAACATAACCTATTACTTTAGTTGTCAAAGTCACACCTTTTAGCACAACCACAACATCCTCTAATTATTACCTCCAAGTATTAATACAACAATTGGAGTATATTGTTGTAACTTATAAGTAAATTATAACCTATGCATAATTTATCTACTATTTTTGAATTACAAATCACCAAAAAATTGGGGATGTTGTTCCAATTGTCGATATTTATATTTATTTATTGGGGATTTGATAACTTTTTTAAACATGGCAACAATCTGATTAGATGTCATGTTTGACGTGCCGTGCTGATTGTTGATGATTGACGTCAGAGTAGGCTGTACAGTGTTGATATGTTTTTTAGTTTTTGAAGTTATCAGCACTTCAAAATGAAGGTTGTATACTTTTTGTGTATCTTTTGGACTGTAGTTAATTGTGATGAGCATACACATACGTATAAAGAAAACGAACAAGTTGTCTTGTGGATGAACACTGTCGGCCCCTACCACAACCGACAGGAGACATATGCATATTTTTCCCTTCCATTCTGTGTCGGTACCAAAGTTACTATCGGACATTATCATGAAACTTTGTCGGAAGCATTACAAGGTGTCGAATTGGAATTCAGTGGCCTGGACATCACATTCAGAGAAAATGCTCCGGCGCAACAATTTTGTGCAATAGAACTAAACGAACAGTCCTATAAAGCCCTCGTGTACGCGGTCAAGAATCATTACTGGTACCAAATGTACGTCGATGACCTTCCTATTTGGGGGATTGTTGGCGAGATCGATGGTGACCAATACTATATTTGGTCTCATAAAAAGTTCGATATTGGATATAATGGAAATAGGATTGTGGAAGTGAATTTAACAGCTGAAAACAAAGTACTGCTCACTCCTAATGCTAGAATTCCATTCACTTATGAAGTCAATTGGAAGCAGAGTAACATTCACTTTGAAGATCGTTTTGATAAATACCTAGATCCTAACTTCTTTCAACATAGAATCCACTGGTTCAGTATATTCAATATTGTTATGATGGTCATATTCTTAGTGGGTCTTGTTTCTATGATTCTAATAAGGACTCTTCGTAAAGACTATGCCAGATATTCTAAAGATGATGACCTTCATGACTTAGAAAAAGATTTAGGTGATGAGTATGGCTGGAAACAAGTGCATGGTGATGTGTTCAGACCAGTACCACATTTGGCTGTGTTCTCAGCTCTGACTGGGGCCGGCTACCAGTTAACAGTAGTGGTTCTAGCTGTTAT
>DWED01000078.1:0-15518 GCA_018245795.1 Protelbella ruficauda | reverse complement strand
GGGTGAGCGGGACGAGGTACATCCATCCCTCGCCATTTTCCGTCAAGCTCAATTCAATCAAGTTTGCTTCTGTCAGTCGTTGTGTTTGTGTGTTGTGTTGTGAAAATTATCTGTACAGATGCATCTAAATGGGAAATCGTGCTGATTCCGGCGCCAAAGTATGGGTCGCTTGTTGTGTTTGTGGCTTTAATGCACCGTTCGATCAGTGATAATGGCCGAGTGATTTGTTAAGTGTAGTGTTTAGTGTCATATGCTGGGCGGTCGCAGCAATTGGATATATCGTCCCTGAGACGGCAGTTCCCGGTACAGGAAGGTGACCCATCATGTCGGCGAAAAATATCCCAGGAGATAAGGTAAGTTCATAAATTTCACAGAGTCGCTCCACGTACCGTCAAGAAATATCACTTTTTTGTTTGTTTCTAAAACCGCTCCTTTCTCTCGTTGAGGCGTCGACTGCAGTGAATTGACTGGTCGAGTCGTTGACTACGTGGATGCTTTACCCGCTTTTAGAATTAGGTACCAACCATAAAAGTTTTTGTTAGTAAACTTTCATATTTCTCACTAATTGTACACATAACATTAGTGTTTATTGACAAACAATGACTATATACATCGTACCTATGTCTCTTAAACACAAGCTATTTGTCGAAAAATAATTACCACTATGAGTAAACAAAGAAAAAGGAATATTTTCAATGTATTATACATTTTATGTTAGTTTAATTTTCTGTAGAAGTGCTTATTTACACTCATGAGAGTAAGTGGCTTATCCATATCATTTTAATAGAATATTGTATTAAAAGTTTTATCTACACAAACACTACTTTGTATGATAAATCCATAATTTATTATTTTTCAAGAGGGTAAAACATATTGTTTATAGTAATTTTATTCACAGTGAATTAGTTAGGATGTCTAAAAACATCAGTGACAAAAAAAATTAGTTTTTTTTTACTAGTTAGGTGCATCTTATGAAGCAATCCTGTTACTGTTATTTAAATAATTTATCTATGTTATTTTCTGTAGGCAGTATAGGCAGTAGTAAAATTTTTTTTTTCAATAATTATACTGTCTTATATGTGAAACATTGCCTATATGTGCAAGAGTCTAAAAATCTTTATAGGAGAAAATGCCACTGGAACTCAATAATATACATTAGTAGTTCAAGCTCAAGTTGTTCAATGCAGACATGGCTCTCTTACACAGTCACAGTTAAGCATTGAAAAAAATATATTCATCTGTTCTATTAACAACATGGTTTTTCAGGTATTCATTTTCTGAAGCAATCTTTATATAGAGTTTAGGCTGTTGATACAACTTATCATATGTGCCTATAATTAAGGATAAGTAATTTGTTAAGGTTTCTCTATGTAATATAAAATAAAAAGGCAAGAAAAAAAGAATTTTCACATATAAATGAATACCTCATAACCATTACTGTTCCTTAAATTCCCAGTCTTTTTACACATACATATGTATACACGCTCATTGTTACAAATCCCAACTTGTTACTACATTGTTTCATGATATCACATTGTATTCTCTGAGCAGTTTTATTTTTAAATAATATAATCATAAGGAGTATGCTATAGACATATACAGAAGAGGTGTAGAAGAATCATTTTGCGATATTCTTGTCTGAAACACCTTAAACTCTATGTAACTGATGATTAGAATTACTGTATAGTACCAAAACTAGGGAAGTATATAAAGTGATCATCTCACCAATTAATAATTGCAGTCATTAATAAGAAATAGAGAAAAATAAATTGTGCCAATAACAAAAATGACATTTCAAATATAGTTATATAATATATGACATAAGACTTGAGAAAACTTCTGTACTTCCACTGATTGTTGTTATAATGAAGACAGTATGTTTTGAATAAGTTATGATTAACAATAGAAAATTATGTGTACTTTGGGGAAGAATACACAGAACCAATGTTTATAATATAAACTTTATTACTAATCATCTTTGCCTTGTTTAACAGTTTTTTCACAAAAATCCCTTTGGTAGTCTCAGTACTGTAATTAAAATATAAATTTAGTCAGTGGAGATAAGTTATTCAAAGTCTCCGTTGGAAATTGAGGTTTGTTTTTTTAACGCGCCTCGGAAAGACCAACCTCTGGTGGGTTTCATTTAGAGAGAAACACTATTAGAAAATAAGTGTATATTTTCTTTGGTTAACGCTTTCCAGTGTTTGTTTCGCTTTCTTGCCACGTACGTCGTCAGTTTGACCAAATTAAGCTGTCAACCGTTTTGAGGATGTTAAAAACGTAATAACTGGCTGGCATTCATACCTTGACCTATTAAAAAAGAATCTGTCACGATGACCTTTTTTTGATAGTATTCGAATAGTACATGCGAACCGTAAAGAATGTCTAATAAAAGCGGTCAAGCGAAAATGCGTGCGTCTAGCCGTGTTTCAACTTACAACGTTGTCGGGTCTCGGTTCATTGGTGCATAATTTTGCTGCTGAATATGCGCTCGTCACCTGTGTTCAATATATGATCTTAGTGGGTTTGTTATAAGATTGAGTTTTCAACGGCAGGTGTGTTACAAATCGGAGCGTTGGGCTTCGGTTTATGGTGTGTTATTGCTGTCAGTTTGCGTACGTAGTGTGGGTGTAAAGGATGTTCATTGGTGCATTCAATCGGAAGACTGGTCGCTGTTGTTCAACTTGTAATGTGGCCCGACAACGGCGAACGTGTCCCGGCTAGATCCGCAAACCTGTACAGCGATTGTTTATTTGGGTTGGTCTGAGCACGACAACGCTCTGAGGCGTGCTGCTCCTATTCACTTTGTTGGTCATACCTTAGGTATTACGTGCTTGCTGTAATAATATCATATCTTGACTACATTGGCATACTTTGATCATGTATGATAGTGTACTCCAAAATGTAGCTCAAAAAATCGATAATAATCAATTAGAGTAAAAGTTTCACGTCACAAAAGCAATATCACAACGAACGGGGTTTTGTGAGAGTCGACTGAAAATTTCAGCGAAAATATGATTTTTCAACGACGTTCGATTTACTGGCTTAACTGTAATTTCATCACACGTTTTATTAACGAGATCCTTTTTTTCACTATCTATAAGTTTCCTATTGTAGTTGTGTCACGATTATAAAAAGATTCCAGGTTCAAATCTTGCCAGGATCGCCTTGTTTTAGCCAGTTCGTAGACTATAATAAGTTTTGTAGTCGACAAATAAGTTCTAAATTCGTAAATTATTTCATATAAAACTAGCTGTGGCCTGCGGTTTCACCCGCGTACAATTTAAAGTAAACTACAGATAATACAGTATTTCAGCACAGACGATATTTTTAGTAATTTTCTACTTACTTGTACTTGATATTTTGGACAATTCATACAATATCTCTATAAATTGTAGCCTATGTGTTATTCTGATGTATAGGCTATATTATTGTAAAGTTTCATTAAAATCCATTCAGTAGTTTTTACGTGAAAGAGTAACAAACATCCATCTATACTTAGAAACTTTCGCGTTTATAATATTAGTATAGATATAGATATAGATAAAACTAGTCTTGATTACCACACTGAACTGAACCTTTATTTTTATTTATTTTGATTTGGCTTAGTTTTATTTAATAATTATAAAAAGTTTTTGGCAATGACCTTAACGCTATCAAAACATCATTTCCCATCTTCAAGTAACGTATATATTTTATATTATTATCTGACTAGCCCGTCAGTGTAGTGGTTAGTGAACATGACTGCTGCGCCGTAAGTCGTGGGTTCGATTCCCACCCAGTTTAAATATTTGTATGACGAGCATAGCATATATTTGTTCAGTGTTTTGGTGTAAAAATATCTATATAAGTATATATTTATATGTATGTATGTTGTTTTATTAGCCGTCTGGTTACCATAACACAAGCTCTGTTGATGATTACTTTGGGATCACATGTCCGTGTGTGACGTAACAGGAGGTTTAAAGATATTGTTTATTAGTACTATGTATAGTTATTTCTTAGAATTTTTACCTGTATCGCGGACAGTGTGGGCTGTTGGACTTGCATGGTGGGTTGTTGCACTTGCAGCGTCGGTTGTTGCACCTTAGTATAAAAAAATCATAAAAATGTGAATGAAATGAAAACAAAATTATAAGAAGGATAATTAAAATTAAAAATTAATAATTATAATCGGTACGGATGAGCGAATAATAATAAAATATTATTATGGATGGATAATGAAAAACAAAGACAAGATTTTTTGTTGAGAATCTCATGTGAAATTTTCTCTAGCATTCTTTCTATCTCTCTCTCTTTCTCCAAAACCGCTTAGCTTAAATGCTTATATCCAGTGTCATTTAGGGCCCAAGCTAGAAGAGCTTCTTACCCACAAAATATGAAGTGCAAATTTTTGAAAATCTCCAAAACAAACACTAACTTTATATAACCTTAATGAGTACATAATACTAACTATATATTAGTATATAGCAGTGGAAGACATCGCACGTATTTATATCAAAGTAAAATTTAGTAGGTATATCAACAATTATTACCAACGTTACTAAGACGTATCTTATTATATACAATGATATTTACTAACAAGCGAAGGCAAATAATAATAATAATAATAATAACACTAAAATACCTGCAAAATAGGCTCTTGTATAATAACAGGCGCGTCCGCAGTCCCAGCGACTAAGACAGGCTGTTGCATAACCTCTATGGATTCCTTCGGAGGCAACTGTCAAGCAAAACGCGGATAGGCATTCCGGCTTAGAATACAAAACAAAAGAAAAACGCTACATGAAGAATAAAATAACATGACATTTACTAAGCAAATCACTACAAAGAAATAATGCTCTTGATGTAAGAGAAATATACCTATGAATTTAATGACACAAAATACTAATTCAAACGAGAGGTGAAGCCTAGAAGCAGATCAATAATAATCGCCTCGGCAGTTTGCACCTGAGGCGTTTTTACGGCGTGATAATCGAACGCACAATTTAAAATGTACATCACACCATCATACGTTTTATTATAGTACGCAATTAACGCGATCACGTTAGAAACGCTGGCTTCTTGAAATGAGTGTAACAAATTATATATGTTCACGGCATCTAATTTGATCGCCGACAAACAAGCGAATATTTTAAACATTGAACGAAAAACTTATTATCGGACGAACGACATTTTACTTATCAATGTATGATAAAATGTCTCAAACGCAAGTGCAACAAACCAACCTAAATAATTTGAACATCGAACGAAAAATACATTACCGTATTATATCTCTCAAACGCCTTTAAAATTTACTAGATACATAATAGCAATCAAATTAGAACCGATCACAGAACGCCAGGCGCATGCGTGCCTCCTTAATAGTTCATACACATGCGTCGCTCTTCGTACACGTGTACGTACACTTGCACGGAGCGTGCGTGCTTTACGGGCGCGACGGGCACGCCGCGTCAAAAGGCGACGGTTACCAAGTAAATGTATAGAGACGCTTTAAAATATACAAGCGTTAACTTTGTATAATTCTATTATAACTTCGTATTACATTTATGAAGCATTCGCTATGGATAAATTAGTATGTACGAAAAAAAAATGTACCTATGTAACATATATTCATGCTCAGATGTTTATATATATATGTATAAATGTTAGTAAAATTAATTTAAAAACCTTAGGACGAAGCTTTCCTTTTATAATTATGCCACGCGGTCGCTACACATCCGTTACGGGGGGACAGACATGAAAGGTAATAATAAATTATTACAATAAATAATATCAATACAATATATATAATGTTAAGCCATATGTTAAATTAGAATTATAATTTGTTACAGTACCGTTACAATCTTCAAACTATACATCACAACAGATAATACAAAGGCAGTTCTCATTTAAATATTTCACAGATTAAAAAAATTAACATACTTATTATAATCTTTGTTATATTTCTCCTTATTATAACATCCTTATAACTGTGGTTTTATCTTGTTCCCTCTTAAAGTAAGATTTATATAATATAAAAGAGACAGAATATTAAATTATTAAATAACTTGTTTAAAAGTTCATGAATAGTAAATTAGTTATGATCTGTCTCAATACTTAGTCTGGAGTATATAGCAGCACTTCAACGAGAGAGAGTGACAGATACACGCTGATAGGACCTGGCCACTAACGATCACAATACCATCAGCACGCAATAAGTTGCTTAACAGATCGTTTTCGTTTAAAGGCCGGTTAACTTATTAACTTACATAAGCACGAGAATAATAAGTATTCAGTGCTTTAAAAAAAACAAGTATACCCAAGTGAACGCTCTCGAGTTATATTAGTATGTGTTAAAAATATTATTTTTATTATTGTAAACTACAAAAGAAGACGAGACACGTGCACTCTACCACCAGAGTATTACTAACTAACTATGTTTTATGGTGAAAAGGGTATATGATATAAATAAAAACGAGAAACATAAATACATAAGATACACCTTGGATATACAACTATACATATAAAAGTAATAATAATATTAACAACAGTTATTTCATTCTACAATTGTAGTTTAATACAAATTGTCATTTTTATGTAACATTAAATTTAATTTAAAAAATTATATATACATATATATACATAGGTATGGACGACTTACCAAATCGTCTTCGTCCTCCAACGCCGACGCCGCGAGAGCCGCGTATAAGTTCGCAGCCGTCTTCGATACACTCTCTTGTTGTATATTCGTCTGTGGTTATAACAAACACATTTTGTTAGACACACACATACATATATTTAAAATATGTATAATATATATACAAGGGACGTAGCTTAACTGGGCTGACAAAACGATTTTCTATTTGACACTCCTAAGCCTCTATGCATGTGTTTTAAAGAGGTGCTACTGAAGTCGACTGCGAAAGACATTTTACGAGAGTGATATTCATAATTAGCACACATCGCAATATACCATCATCATTGAAAGAGAAAAAGACTAGCAACTAAATATTATTGTAATATACGGGCAAATATTTACTTCTATTTAACTTACCTCTCGTTTCTCCTCGAACTTAATTTTCTTACTCAGCGGCTCAGTATACGAATGATCGCTAATCAACACATCTGTTTGGTCTTTTTCTACTCTTGCTTGCTGTATTACACTAGTCTGAATGATCTGTCCGGTCGGTTCATTCTTCAACTGAACGATTTGACCGTGCTCGTTCTTAAATTGCAACAAGCCTTGCAATTGATCGCTTTTGAGCTGAATAATTTGCCCCTGCTCGTTTTTTATCTGTATTAGTTGACCTTGTTCGTTTTTTATTTGAAAGTATGGTGTCGGTTGCGATACCAATCCTTGCTCGTTCAATTGAATGATTGAATTGGTTTCCGGTTTGACCTGAACGATCTGTCCGGTTTCCGTTATTTGAATGGTCGGTGCGTTCATCTGTGGGGTCATCTGTACCACTTGCACTGGCGGGTTCGATTTCTTCTCCAATAAATCCGCAAGCATTTTATTTTGAGCTGATTTCTGTGAAGAAAATGTAACGTTTATTTCATAAAATTCAGGACTTTCATTTAGACATCTAGAACTTGTATCAGCCATAATCCTTTTAGCTCTTAACCTCGTATTGTGCAGTATGTATATAAAATATTCTTATTTTTGACAGGTATTTCTACAAGTTTCCACGAACCGTGTTTGACATATGTACAAAATTTAGACTACAGTATGTTCATAATCTCTGGCCAGTTACATATAACATTTTGCCATAATTATCAAGCATATATTACGTTTTATATATATATATAATAAATATACTTACTAAAATAGTTTGTTCATCTATTTGCATTTGCAATGAATCTTCTTTGGACGCTAAAACACAAGACAAAAAAATATAAAATTATAAAAAAAACAATCACATTAGTTAACGTTAAAAATAATCTTTAATATACATTCAGTGTCAAAAACCTACCTGCAGCATCATCTGGTGTATTTAAGCAGACCTGGAATGAAATTTTAAATTAAAACACTGCACCTAACGGGTCACTGCTGACTAACAAATTGTCTGCACAATGGCTAGATACCTAGAATCCAGAATTGTGCTAAACATTTAGCAGACTGGAGTATTAGTATTACATTGAGTTTATATACGACAAATATTGCTTTTTCATTTTACAAAAATTGAAAGGAGTAGGTTTTAATTAGAGTACCTAAACTCTACGGAAGGTCAAAGTCACGGTCTAAAGACTGTAACTAAAATCGACCACTCAATGATCTCTAAGATTTACTTAGCAGGAACTAACCCGCTTTTGCAATTGTGTTGGCGATTTATTAAATAAAATAAAGTACCTTCCGAAACTCATTAACCTGAAAGTCATTAACTCATTAAATCATTAACTCATTAATCTAAAAGTCGTTAGCCTAAGATGCTTCCGTACTCTCATCCATGGTCAAATATTTTATACACTGTGGAACATTTATAAAATAATTATAAAAAGATTTAAAGGTTTAAAATCGACTGCACATGCTCAACTTTATCATGAGTATCAAACCATAATATTTCCTAGATCATAATAATTAATTAATTATTCTAAATATCATATATCATTGTGCGCTTCACAAAAAGGGGGTATATGGATAAATAAAATTAAACTACTTACCTTGTCTCCCTGTAGCGTCGTTGTATTACTGGCAACACCGCCTGATGTTATCGTAGTGCATTTTATTAACGCCTCTGGATCCAAATCCATTGACTGTAAATATAATACATAAAACACTTTTTACTCATTCATCGGTTCTTGCATTCATTTACACTAGTAATAGTAACATAATATAGTGGGGCTTCCATTATTATATCACTGTTTGAAGAGTGTAGAAGGGTCTAAAACTAAGGACTATGACTTTCAACTTTATGCTCATTTTTAATAGAAATGTCTAGAATTCTTCATGTGTATTTAACATTAGACAACCTGAACACTAGGTTTCTACTTACTAAAAATATTTTTTAATTATTTATCAATTTTAATCATTTATGCTTACACTGATCAGGACCCTAAGTCTGACCCATGGGTCAGACAACATATTATTAGATCTTTCTAACTTGAAGTTCTCAGTAGCAGCTCAAGAGCCTGAATTTGTACCTGGTGTGTGGCAATAGGCTCACCCTCCATTTAATGGGATGCATAACATAACTATAAAAATAGTGAAAAGTGTGAGTAATACATTCGTCTGCCTACCGCTTGTGGGAAATACAGGTGTAATGTTATATTACAATAATAATAATAATAATAACAAAATGTCTACCTGGTTAGATTGTATGATAACAGTTCCGGATGTCGAAGGGCCGACGACTCGTTGCTGACTCTGTTGTCGTTGAGCTACCTGTATGATATAAACAAATGTAAAATCATAAACTATAAAAATTATAATTATATAATATATTTAAATACTATATATTAATAAGACAGCACATTATTAAGTCCTAAGATTTTACTGTTATCTATTTTTCACTATTTCAAAGCTATTCTAAGGAATATCATGTTGAAACGCCTTCTATTTGAAATAAATGTTTTGAAGAAATAAATACTTCAGTAGATTTCATTACAATGATTACAAAACATCAGAGGAATTTAAAAACTTAAAATAAGAGAAAACGACATGTTAGGAGATCCCACTTTCAATTATTAACCATGATACCTTATATTGTCCCAAAGGCTGGATTAAATTCCCATTATATTTTAAACCTTAAGCTGACTCTTGCTACGATTTTTTCAAATATCTAACTAGCTTCTACTAGTATCTTAATTTCTTAATAAATGATATACCTAACTAACAATCTGAATATTAGATCCATTGGAAAATAAGTTTCAATTTTAAAATTATCTATGGAAATATTCCCTCTTTTCATAATGAAAATTGAAAAAATAAAAACGCATGCTAACAAGAAGCTATTGTACCACTGCATGCCAATTACAAAAATATGTTTATAAAAAAAAACCTGTTAGTCTATTTTATCTTAGTTCTTATCAACTTTCCATGCTTTGCTACATAACTGCCACTACGACATAATAATAAAAGCCTATTTTTTATACTATTTGACACACACATGCAAAACTATGTTATATCGTATTTTAATTTGTTTTTGTTATTTCATATTTTTGACAAATTTGGTATTACCATCTCATTTCGGCCTCCTGTTCTCATTATCAGTATTGTATTTCTATTGCAGAAATAAAACGGATAAATAAAAAATATCAACAAAACCTTTGCAACATAATAATCTTGATACTGTAGAAAAAATATTAAATGCAATAAATTTATGCACCTACATTTCACAAACTACCCTACAAAAAATATAAAATAAATACATTTTTATGTGCATTTTGTTTATTCTGTGAACTTTGTTTGTTACATAATGTTAAATAGCTGTAACCTATTAACATTCTATTCTATAACTTTTATCCAACATGAATTGGAATTGGTGAAAAATGCAATTCGTTATATACAAATTTTGAGTAGTTCAGAAAGATCTAGTAATTGTATACTCTATAAATCACACGAAATTAATAGGTTTCATTGAGCAACCCTTAGACTTTAAAAATAGGAACCACATCATCATTTTTAAAATTATGCAGAGTGAATCATATAGAATAAATAAAACGCCCATTAAAAATGAAATCTACAAAATAAATAGAAAATGAAATAGGCAAGGTTGGTACAGTTAGTATTGTTAGTATGCACTTACTTGTGTCGGTTGGTGGGCGGGGCTTACTTTATGCGCGAGCAGGTGCTTGATGAGCGTGGTGTTGGAGGGGCTGGCCTCCAGCGCCTGCGACAGGTGCGGGTGCGCGGCGGGAGGTGCGGCCGCGGCCGCCGGCTAAGGATCAACGATTCTACTATTATATCATCCAGCGAGATTCCTTAGAGGGTAAGCAGAAAGCACTGAATGCCAAATATCTGTATCCTTTCACACCTGATGTACCTCTTCTACATTCATCATTCCCCTCATATAAATATTAGGAGTAAATTATACCGTCTACATCATAAATGGTACATACACTTTCACCACAAATCTGTGTAGAAGGTTAATCTTTAAGAAAAATTCAAATTGTATGAAGATTATAGTAATTTGTTGAATAAAATGGTTGAAACTAAAACACATTTGCTTGCACACTATAACAATCCCTAGCTTCAAGCCTTTTATCAACCCACTGTTGAAAACGAAATGTCTTTCAAAATAAGCAGAATTAACTTATTAGTTAATGATCAAATTAATAATAGTCGGCCAGTCTCCAAATACCCATTTGCACCATACATATATGTAGGTATTTGCGGTCTGGCCGGTAACATATACCTGTGGTTGTGGTACGATTGGTTTTGTTTCTACAACGGTCGGTTTGTTCGTCAACTGCGCCTTCAGTATAGGAGACGCTGGTCCTGTAGAGAGCAAGGTTTTATTGTTTATTGGTTGTTGGTTACGGTTTCGTTTTCTCTCGCTCGTGAAAATGACATATTTTTCCTTTGTAAATGGTAACTCAACTTTGACCCCACAGTAACTCTAGGATCTAGCACTCAAGGATTACGAACGAGGGTCGAAAATGAAACCGGTGAAATTCTTAAAATATTTCATAACCGTATATGAAGTAGCAACGAATATCTATATAATATATGTTAGGAATATATATATGGTATCAGTATCACTTTTGAATAAATCAGTTTAATCTCCTTTAATTTTAATATTGATCCAATCGGCTTCGCAAACGTCGTAACAATAATAATAATAATAAGCAGGATAAATTAGTATCTACTGGGAAAAACTTACCAACTGGTTGATTGGTTCTGCCCTGTGTATTCCTTGCACGTATACCAATGTATGCTTGTTGCGTCTCTCCGGTAGATGTCGTTACGTTGTTCGGTCCCACTGTACCGCCAAACACAGTTCTGAAATAATCGTGAATACAATATTTAACTCTATCCTACTTATATGACACAATAAGAATTACGACTTAGAGCTTAGAATTAGGTAAAGTGTATTACACATCATAATTTTTATCGCTTCACTAACTGACGCAAGTTTTTTCTAATTATGTTGCGGGTTAAGAGCATAGTCTGCCAAGATGGTCAAGACCGAATCGGTAGAATGCATAAATAAAAAGAAAATTCTATATAGACCAACTAATTCATAAATGAGCAGCGTAGGCTATGTGGGAAGCCGTTCTCTGCGATCCGCAACGTGCTTGCCCCACGTTGGGATTATGGTCAAGGGACAGTCAGGAGAGGTCTATGTCCAGCAATGATGTTAGATAAACTGATGAAGATGATGATGGTTGACAGAGTGTAGCGGGTACCGGACGAGGCGCGGGAAGTGCGCGGGCGCGATGACGCCCTTGCGGCCCAGCTTGCCGCAGCACGCCAGGTACTGGCGGTACAGCTCGGCCGCGTCGCACGCGCTGTTGTCGCTGGCCGGCAGCGGCTCGTACGTGGAGCGCAGCCACGCCTGCGCGAAGTGCTCGTTCTCCTGCGCACACACCCACGCGTACACGGATACCACTTAAACGTCACACGTACTATCGAAGCATTTCAAGATACCACAGAAATATCACAATCAGACTCGTGTGAATTATACCAAATTATCAGCAAGCAGCCTATGGTATTTGTACCTGTATAGTCCGCTGTTGAATGTGTGATTGTTGTATTGAGGTCAACGGTGACTGGGTACTGAGCGGTGGTGGTGGAGTGGAGGTTGTCGTTTGTATGGGCGACTCGACCTTCACCGGTTGTGGTTGTTGCTGTAAATATATTATGAGGTCATATATGCGACAATTGAATCAGTTTGATATGGTATATTTTGTATTAATATGATATTTACACTAGGATATCGTGTGACAAATGTGCTAGTAACTGAATCTTGAAGTTCAACTATAACTGTGTGCAACTATAAAAATATATGTAGCTACGATTTTATATTTATCAATATACTTTTACAAAAAAAACTGGGCGATTACCTATCTGCTGACCCCAATTTTTCATTATTAGTGGGATTGACTAGTAGAAAATAACACTCGGCATTAAGTTCGCCCCTCGTTCACAACGATACAGTAGTAGCATACTGCTAGGCGATAGGGAAGAACAGACAGCGACTCACGGGCGGCAGGTGCGGCGCGGGCGGCAGGTGCGGCGCGGGGTCGGGCGCCAGCGCGCCGGGCCCGCTCACCGTCTCCACCACGCGCATCAGGATGCAGGCGCGCGGCCCGTAGCTCTGCGCCTGCGCACACCGACAACGAGTTACTCCACTTAAGGATCTCATCCCTTTGTATTGTCTGGAAGGCTTTGGTCTTTGAATCATTGATCTGGGTGTGTCAATTATGAGTAATCATTTTACGCCCGAGGTATAATATCAGTTACGCTTAATTACATATTACTAACATAAACTTATATAACTTAACTATGTATACTCAAACAAAATCATATTTTCGCTATGAAATTTAAACGATTTTTAATAATAGAACCTCCAGCCTAAATTTGAAATTACGAAAGAATACTATCTTAACTCGATAGTATGCAGAAATAAGACCACAACATATTATATTTTAATTATTTCACCGTATGAACCACAAAACAATACTAATTTTAAATTCCTCTTACCTCAACGGTGACGAGAGAAACCAGTGTATGTATGAGCCCCGGCACCCTGGCCACGGACTCGCTGGCCCGGTCGCCCAGAGACGTCAACGCATACACGCACTCCAGCGTACACACCAACACCATAATATCACGTAGCGTCAGCAAAGCGCATACGTCACTATACACCTGGAAAAATATTTAAAATATTTATTTCTGTCGACACTAGCGCCATCTATGTGACTTAACTGGACAGATTGTTTGAAAAATAATCGTCCTATTGCAGTATAAAACTTTTGTCCTTCCGTTTTTGAACCTGAGTCTCCTCTCTAAATGCGAAGGTTTAAGTCTATAACCTGCCAGCTAATTGGGAGGCTATCAGCTTATAGTTACTACATATTGTACTATTGATAGTGCAATATTACAAGGAATCTCAATAATTTCTATTACTACAGTTATGGAATAAACAGCTTGTATCACAATCTGTAACATGTAATAGGACTTCACAGTTACCATACCTTTGCCTCTAAAGCCTTAAGCAAAGCTTCCTCATTAGCCTCGTTCTGAGCAAGCTTGTTGAGTAGCTCCAAGGCAGCCAAAACACGTGCACGGTCCGGGGACACGAGCGCCGACTGGATCGTCGATAGAACGTGCCGGGATAGCAAACAGGTCGCTGGATCCTGAATAAAAAAATATGAGTCTGCTATTTTATAAGTGAAAACTTTACACTACAATGAGCTTCATTACTCATTAGCATCTCGACACCGTGGACAGTGAAACAGCTTATTGTTGGTAATAATCAAATAATAAAGGTCAATTAGACTTAGCGCGATACTTAATAAAATAATTCAAAAACAAAGTGTCTTTATCTCAATAGAGATCATAATAAATATGTTGCAGGACATATTCTTAGCTATACTCTACATAACAATTGAATTTATAATTAAATTACCCATTACTTTCCTAGGCTAGAACCTAAGTTTTATAACAAGTGTCTCATCAGGTATATCTTCGAATAGAAAAAAAATAATTATCAGATTCATATTGTACCTTAATAATGAGCTCAGTGGAAACATTGCCTAGTGTATCCAGACCGCACTGTCGCAGTGAACCCACCCAGCAGTTCGTGCAAAGGAGAAGAAATCTGTAAATAAGACAAACTTTTGTTATTGCTCACTCAAGTTAACTAAGTACCTCGCTATGATGACGTAATAGTGCGGTACTGACTCGTCGAAGGTCAGAACTGTAGACATTAGTAGACGTGGTCATATGGCGGGAGGAGCGCATTCCTCGCACGTGCCAAGTTGATTTCTGCGTGTTATATATTGCTAGTAATACTATAGTTATTACTATAAAGTTTATTGCTATACAAGACATTTTTGCAAACTGACTTGTTGGTCCAGTGGATAACAACCCTGACTGGTTATTTGTTGCAAGTTTTGGGTTTCATTGACATCCAAAATATATACTTTCATGATGAACCCTAATATTGAAGGTTTGAATGTATAATTATTTATATAAATATTTACAAATATATATAGGTTTATTGGGTATCATGTTAACATAGTACATACCCAACTTAATACCCAATTGAATGGCTGTGTCTGAGTCATTATAACATATTTGTCGCTAATATTACAATCTTGTTGATCATTAGTAGTTGTAAACCTCGCAACAGATGTTTATCAAGGCAATTTATGTACAAGAAACTCATAACAGGTATTGTACTAGGGACATAACCAAATTTTCAACAAGATACATGTTACTGTCAATGAATGCCATGTCTGCAGCTATGGTCATACCATTCTGTCTACTCTTAGCTTGCCTAAGTGCAGTGATAGCAGTGATAGCTTAGTGGTTAATAATTCAGCCTCTCACTCCTGGGGTGCTGGGTTCAAATCCATGGCGCGCACCT
>DWED01000077.1:0-15576 GCA_018245795.1 Protelbella ruficauda | reverse complement strand
TGGCAGTGCATTTTTGAGACCACCACAAATACATCCTGCGAGTAGCCTGCACAGAATACCTACGTATAGCAGTTCCATTGGGCATAGCACCGTGTTTAGATCGGAAACGTGCAGGTGAGCTTTATGCTTATAGACATTAATACGTAATTTGACATCATTAATTAACTTATAACTAGTGTGTAGTCCTCGAGTATCATACAGTCTTACATTTTATTAGCTTTAATACTATAATTTACTAAGCATACAATAACGTAGACGTTCATATACATTTGTGCGGTCTGATTACCTTAACACAAGCTCTCTTGATTTTTACTTGGGGGTCAGATGACCGGAGATGTGTGAAGATGTCATAAGACAATTAATATTACTTTTGTTATTCGATTGATACCAACATTTCTCTTTTGAGTTTATGAGGCGACAGTACTTCTTCGTCAACTGTTTTATGTATGCACATGTCTTTTAGTTGACTTACTACTTACCACCAGGTATCTTGCAATTCTATTGGCTTTCAGTGGAATGAGAAAAGATGATTATTGTCATTCGTAATGAATGGCCCTTTGATCCAGTAGTTAGGAATATTAACTGCTGAGTCAGGGTCGCGGACTCGTTTCCAATCCAGATTAAATACTTATATGACGGGCATGAGCATTTGCTCTATGAGTCTGTGTAAAATTATCTGCAAAAGTACTCGTATATACGAATTTACACGTGTATAAATGTATGTTTATCATTTGACTAAACATCATAGAACAGATCTAATTTGACAAGATAACAATTCAGTAAAATTGAATTGGCAAGATAAACAAAAATTATATATTATATTCTATTTTCATATTCTATGGTTGTCGTTGACGTAACTATTACATTTATGGTAGGTTCAAAGGCTATATTTCATCCATCAATTATTTATAAATGTAGACCTTTGGTTTTTTTTTTTTTTTTTTTTTTTATTTGAAACCAGGATCTGTTAATGAACAACTATTATCTGTTTTATTCCATGTAAGGCCTAAACACATTTTATTTCATTATGTTCGATTGTTTTCTTACATATCTTTCATTCCTTTAAATCCTAATTTATGTCGCAGTTTCGAATGACTATAAATTGGTCATTAACGATCAGAGAATATGATTAAGTACAATAGCTAGGTTTATCGGTTTTTATTGAGTGAATTATCCATACTAGTGTCCGGCAGGTAAACTCGCGACTCAGTCCTTGAAGGACCAATATCTTATCAGAGAAAACAGATAAACACTTCAGTTATCAAAATAGTTTTCTACAGTGTGAATTATTCGCAGAAGTAAATCAAATTGTGTATAGTCAGTACATGTTATCGTTTTTGGTGTATTGTATTAAAAATTGCAAATTATATGTTGACTTAGTGAGTGCTATTAAACTTCAATCGCTTCACCTAAAGGCGTCTGTGTTTAATTGTTGTAACTTGGAAATACGTGAAAAAATGCGAAGAAGACGTAAATAGTGGAGTGATAAGAATGACATTATCGTTGTTGACCAAGCTTGTTCCACTTTTGTATTCAATTCGTCATCGGCGCGACAAGAAATACCGTGATCTGAAGGGCGTTGTGATCATATAAGCAAATAGTGTACAGGTTTTATGAATTCGATATTTTGTTGTAGAATGTGTAGAAGGTCATTTGTAGAATCGAGACTTTTGATGTTGGTCGTCGCTTTTTCTTATCTAAACATAATAAGTATAAAGTCCTACCCAAAGTCATAGATGTGTTGCCTACTTAGAAGTGAAACTTGTTGCGCCAAGTGTACCTGTATACATAGGTACTGGGGATGGTAGGACGTATCATCAAACCAGTACGCTACTCGCACTCTCTCAACCATAACAGATGGTTCTTTCTACACATTCTTCTAAAGCAGTCTAAAATTGACAAACTACTTTTCTACAATTATTTTGATGTATATGTTGATCAAATTATGTCCTAGCTTATTCGTATGTTTCTTCGTGAAAGCTTGACTGGTTTACAATCTCCCCGACGTACTACTTCATGAATTTGTCGTGGTGGATACCGTTTCCGAAACCATGTATCTATCGGTTATCCCGAAAGAATATTATACGTGGGTTAATCGAGAACATAATTCATTTAATCATCTATGCAGTTTCTCATTAACATCTCAATAGAAAAAAAATATTTTCTATTCAATTCCTACATTAATATGAAAGAGTACGAATAATTTGAGAAGTATGTATGTCTGTACATTCTTTTGATATGACGCGTGTGACGTATCCTGCACTATAATGGGGTTATTACATTTAATTAATTTATAACTGGCCGTAAATGGGTCAGCTCTCTTTAACGCGAAGTTGAAGTAGGTACTTCACAGTACATAGAATGCAGTAAAGCAAGCACTATAACGTTCAGACAAAACTGATATGATCATTATCTGTAAACACTAGTTGCTCTCATGAAATAAATCAGGTTACTGATTAGCTTACATGTTATCGAATTTCAGCTTTGTTTACTGTTTTATTATTATTATTTTAGGCTATGGTCCATAGTACTCCTCACGCGGTAATACATCGCCAAGTGTATTGTTCTGTGTACCCAATAACATCATTGCTGTCGGTTTGTGAATGACCGCGTTTTACTAGGACACCTACTTTTCAAAGTACATTTTGCACAGTCTTCTATTATTAGGCTGTATTCCTATTATTAAATAACAGGTATTAAAACCAGAAAGTTTATGTTATGTTAAGGAAATGCCTATAGGAAGACTTCCAAATATATTCCATAGCGACAGAGGCCAGTGGTGACAATCGGGACAATTAATAAACATAAGAGGGATCATATTCTATTCATGATCATATTCTTAAGCAATAGATAAGGCGAACTTTAAACTTTTTTTTAGTTTATGTAGCCACTAGTACTCACTATATCCCTATAATCTTTCCATCGGTGTAGTTTATCAGAGCATATGTTATTAAAGCAAGCATTAGATGCTATTTGAAAATTTAATCGGAATACAAGTACCGTATTACATATCTCCAAAAACATTCTCTTAAAAACATGATAAATAAAATACAAAGATGCAACAACAAAAGAGCGGAACGTAGTCAGTATCAAGATAGACGTATTTTACTAAGTTGAACAAAATGGAAGATTTTATTGATCTTCTTGACTTACTTCATGAGTTGAGTTCGTTTGCTAAACTTTAATAACTTTATCAATTATAACACAATATATTCATATCGAAAAAACCACCCGTTTAACTGTTGTCATCCTAAAAGAAAGTGTTTCTTCGAAACGTATTTGACTATAATTATAAAAATACGTAAATTTTACATGTTTAATATATTTAAAATACAGAATAATCAAAGAGAGTACATGAATTTTTGTGATTTTTTATTTTATTTTGTTACTTTATTTATTCTCATATTAAGTATAAACGTAAAAAGTGACTCAGATTAAGTTTATTTTAGTTCATGTTTCCTCATAATATACCCATATAATGATAAGATATGGATTTTAAGATAAAAAAAGAGCTGAGGGTGAAGTTAAAGAAACGACACTCGAACTATTTGTATGCAAAATCAGCAAACGTTCTAGAAAAGTCCGCGGCCGTTACTCAATGACGTAAGGTTCCCTAACTGTATACGTCTGCATAATAATCCTTAAGCCGGTGAAGGTTGTCAAACTCCAATGCACGTCAACTTCTCAAGGTTCTTATTGTCTTTAGAGAAGAATTTTTGAACGTGAAAAGTTAATCTGCCAAATCCGTTAAACCAGTAAACATTGATACGCGTCAGATAACCATGATTAATTGCGTTTTAAGACCTTTCCAACCACATCTACCTAATGAATGCACGATGGCATGGTGTGATTTGTTTTTAAAAACTCTTGATGTACAATCAAGTACATTGGAACCAAATGTAAATTAGCAACGTTACACCTATGTTAATATAAGTTAACACTTTAGCACGTAATGATACTTCATAAAAAGGCATTTAATATTAAATATTATTACATATTAGATGTGCGTGTTAAACATCAAAAGTTAACTAAATGTGTAGGTGTATATGTGTTTTATTTTATTATTTGAGTGTTATATTACACTTGTGTGTGTTATATTACACTTATCTCCGATTACACTAAAGTTATTACTGAATTTTTAGACACGTATTAAAGTTAAGATAATAAAAATAATCGTAAAGACACAGTAATAAAACTAAAATTGACATAGAGGATTTTGGGATTTTCTTATGTAAAGGGTGTTCTATAAATCTAAATACATACAAGACACAATATTTCTTAAACTCTGTATATATTTATAAAAGTACTCGTAAGTAGATAAGCGTTCCAATACTATGATCAATTTTTTTCCAATAGCAGTCACAGTCTAGGGGCAAATTTCTTCCCGTTGAAACCTGCGATACCCATTGTTGTCTACTACCCATTTATCATAGCCCTTACTGGCTGTGTGACTTCCTTTTAGATCACAACCATGTCCTCCAAAACTTTTACTGACGTTTTAGCATACACCTAACCAAATCAATTTACCCCAACGAAACTAACTGAAATACAAAATTTACTGATCAATTTAGTCAATAATGCGACAGCAGTCACATTTGCAATCAACGATTCCTCAATTGTCACTAATTCTATTCTTGTATTTCCTTATAAACTCACAATACAATATAATAAATGTATTCTTGTATACAAAAGGAAGTTGCGCGCGTGTCGACCATCACTCTTCATAATCTACATAGCCCAGTGCTGCAACACACTCAAATACATGATTGTATACAGACTTGTAATTGGACTGTTCCAGCGTGTTTATAGGAAATGCAACATGGGTTGTTTGGTGTGATATTTATATTAAATTTTTTTGGTCTCTGATCTCATATAATTGAGACTTAATTGGAAGACTTTATGCGAATCAAATCATTTCAAAGTTTTGTGGTAATAGTGGTGATTAAGCCGCCCAAAAGTTACTTTTTGTGACGAGGATTTTAAAGGGATTGTGTTGTCAATCTCTCATCGTTCAAATGTAATAATACAATGGGATCACCTGGACCATTACATATGTGACATAAATATCTCATGGACCCCAATATCTAAAAGTAATGTAGAGATTGGAATTATCTAATAGTATATGTATGTTCAGTGCCTGTGTCCATCTATGTGAAAAATGCCAAAGCAATTCACGTGTGTATGTGATTAAGAATAATGAATGAATTGCCACGTTATGGAAAATGAGTAAATGAAAATTAAGAGTATAATCCTAATAATATGTCTGATTCCGGCCTACTACCCTTAAGAATAAAGCAAGCAGTTGCTTAACCCTAAAATGCTTAAAATAATCGTGTCCTAAACAGATAGAACTATCAGTTCCAATATTATTTTTAATGAATTAGACAATGTCTCCGTTTCAAACAGGGATTCTGAAGTTCATATACCTATATCTCACTAAACAAGACAAATTGTCTTATATTTTAATCACATAAATAAGTGTATCCATCAAGATTGTATTTACTAAAGTGAACCTCAAAACATGGCTGGTTATTTTCCGTTTTAGAACCGTCATCTGATTTGCGAGCATGACTTTATTTGCCTATACTCGTAACATCTTTAACAGGGAATTTTTGTAAACTATTCTTTTGAATAGTTGACTTGTTATTTAACCATTATTAATATTTAATAATTACTTGCACCTTTTGTTGTTTGGAGGTCTCATAGGTATATTAATTTGGTACTGTTTGTAAAACATATTGTGTAGTATTTTTCTGGCTATCACGTAGAATTGAAACTAAGCCTACTGCGCTGATTTTAAACTAAATCAGGTTATATTCACTCATATTTTGACAACATAATACCTCCATGAGTGCTTTCATGATAACCTATCTACTATCATTGGAAAATTTTGTATTCATCTGCGCGGATTTTTTCAGGACATTGCACATACAACGTAAAAATGCACATTTTCATTTTTTCAAACGAAATTTTCTCTGAATTTGCGAATGGATTTCTTTGACACTTAAAGAATGATTCGGATGAATTTCATTGTTAATTCCAATAATTTTCCTAGTTATACATCAAAAGGGGCTGTTTGTTAAGTTTAGATGAATATGGAAACTGATAATATCTTTAACTAATAATCTTCATTTACGCTGTTAATGTGATAGACATGGAAATTTTTTTACGAATTTACTAGGAAACGCTTTCTGCAAATAAACAAATAATTTGTAAGTGACAAATAGGTAATGTGAAAAAAAACCGTCCGTAAATACTTTCCTCAGCACTCGCTGGTGCTCTCTTCTGGGTGTACACCTCCAATAATTGACGCCATTTCAGTCGGTCTAAATCTAAAGTTTCCTAGAAATTTCTTTAGATTATTTGCTTATTTGATTGCGGTACCTTTACTGAGTACTAAAGGGAGATCCTTTAAAGAGCTCTCTTGCCATTTGAAATTGTTAAATTTATATGCTTGTAGTAAAGGATTACATTTAAGATACGTACCTATATAAGTTAATACAGACGCTAGAAAAATTATGACACGTTTACTAAAAAATCAGTCATAAACAGACGTGTCGCCGAGGTGATTATTCCAGAATCACGATTGTTACTGTCGCCATGTTTACTTATGGGCACAAATAATACATAATAAATCGTGTTTATGCATGTTTACGGAGGCGTGGTGAGAATTAACAAATGAACGAGCCCGAGTTTGTACAGAAACCAATTCGCAAACCAATTTTATTGTTAGGTATATCACCATCAGGAGACGCCCTTTGCGGGGTAGGTGGAAAGCACCGAGTGCCAAATATCTATTCTTACAGACAGGGCGAGCTTCTTCTCCACTCTCTTCATGCATGCACGCCAGTTTCGGACATTTCTGACTCGGATAAATATAATAGCAGATTTCACTGATTTGACTGACCTGCATGTACATAGTTCGTTTCATCAATGATTTTGTTTGTTTATGAGGACATTGGTTACGTTAAGTAGGAAGATATCCATTATAAAAAAATATGTAATACAGATAACTTTTTAAGGACCTGAAGTGTTTAATGTAACACTTAATTCTCGCATTCAGACTTATTTTCTTGATTTCTCCTGAAAGTGTTGGTGTTTCATTCATCATTTTGTAATAAAAAAATTATTTTTCAATACGCTAACAAATAGAAAATAAAATGTATAGTTCTGGACGAGGATACCGTTAAACGAAGTACGTACTATATATTAAAACACAATGTAATATAACATATATACACATTGTATTTCGTCACGTATCATTACATTAATATTATTGTGGTAGGAACTACTGAAGAAACTTCTAACAGCCATACTAAGTAACTTTAAGTTGGTAAATAATTCCTTACAATACATACACTTTTTATATGTAACTACACCGTAATATGTATATTTTATTAATATCAGCTACGTGCCGCACTTACAAATCTACTATTGGTTACCCTCGATGATCGTATTGTTTGGTACAGAATTATTTTTAATTGGTAATACGCGGTCGTTGTCAAACAAAGAACCTCGTTTAGGTGTAAAACGTGTAACAAAGTGTTAAGAGTAAATTGCTAACGAACACTTTGACGTATTGTGTACAGACATACATACCTCCATCCTGAAGAACGACCTTCAGTTATGGATTCGAGAGCAACAAATTAGTAGGAAAAGATACACATTAGCAGACCAATTTGCGTATTGTCGAATTACCTATTAATAAAAATGTAGGGGTGGGCGCCATGTTTTCCTTCGCATATACAGCGTGTTCGGGAAGCGGTATCGCATTTCGTACCTCCACCGATAACCGCGTAACCGCTGATACTTACAGCGCAGTTGCATTCAATATTAAAGATAAATAAAAATATAGTTACAGAATACGACCTGATCCATAATATTTTATTTTATATATTGACACAGTGTATCCTTACTTTTGATATCGGAATAAATTCATAATAAAATAAATATTCAAATATAAATTCATAATAATTCATAAACTAAAATTAACGTTTTGAAAGAGTGTGCTCGTTGAACTTACAATAAAAAAACTGACTTGTGAAGAAGTGAGTCTGTGCAAGTAGAGAAACCCCTTGCGCGATACCTACCTTAGACGGTCACAGAATTTCTATTTTTTCACCGAGATATTTAACAATACTATACTTGGATCAACAATTATAAATAATTGTCAACAAATGACACCGTAGAAGTTTTGAAACAGAATAAACATGACAACGTGTGGTGATTTATTAAATGATTACATAAGAAAAATGCACTTAGGCACGTGACGTATCTTTGTCTTTAGTTAAAACATTTGTTGTATGCCTTACTGTTAATAGTTTTACTTGAATATCTATTGTTTGTAAAACTCATTTTTTTATTTACGATAGTGTTGTGCGTTCTAGGAATTCCTCTTTGTGTTCACCAGTGACTGTAACAAAATTAATACGTACCGAACACCCTGTAGCTGAACGACGTCAAGATAGGCACTAACACAAATTTGTTTTCCGTGTGGAGTTGATAATTTTCGTTATAGAATCTCGCGATACAATTATAAAGCAGTTAGCGCGTCGTTGTGCCTGCGGGCACGATAGAGGCAGTCGTGATCGCGACATTATCGCGCGCGATGCTTCAGAAGGCACGAGAGCATCGAGGGATGATGCCGCAGACGTTCCGGAGCGAGTGAGCTGCGCGCACGACGCCGCCATGCACGTTGATCCCGAGTCGCCCGCCTGCCGCGAGGAGGCCCAGCTCTTGCCTGACGAATGGCTTAAAGTGAAGACCGTGCAAGCCAACGGCAACCTGTCCCCTGGCATCTACTACCCCACTGTCAGCAAGAGGTTCGTCGACGCGGGCCACCCTGTGCCGTCTCCGACAGAATCCTATCCGTACTGTTTCGCTTTTTGTCAGTTTCGCTTCCCTCTTGGTGAATGTTATCCGGTGTTATTTTTATGCAAAATTTTCTATGGGAAACTATTATTTCTTGTAAATTAAAATTTAACTAGTGTACATTAACTAGATTATCATTGACGAAGGTCGTAGCTACTGTGTGTATGTATGATATACGTGTTCACACTTGGAGCTCTAAACACGGGAAATATAGACGACGAGAATAGTTATGTGAACATGCTGTAATAAAATATTCCCTCGTTTGGTTACAGGAGTCGTTCACACAGACATGGCGCATCACGTAGGACAAGACGTCGAGCTATTCTTAAAAATGGCGAATGCAATATCCTCAAATCGAAGATATCTCAGCGGCGACTGCGGTTCCTGCAGGATATGTTTACTACGCTTGTGGATGCACAGTGGCGATGGACCCTTCTTGTATTTACGCTCTCCTTTATCCTATCCTGGTTGGGATTCGCCCTAATTTGGTGGCTGATAGCATTCACACATTCGGACTTGGAACCTGATCATCTACCGCCTATGCAAGAATCCATGAATTGGAAACCCTGCGTTTTTAATATCTACGACTTTACATCATGTTTCCTATTCAGTATTGAAACTCAACATACAATTGGTTACGGTTCCCGAACGACTACTGAAGAATGCCCTGAAGCTATATTTATAATGTGTTTGCAGAGTATAGTGGGAGTCATGATCCAAGCCTTCATGGTGGGAATTGTTTTTGCAAAAATGACTCGACCAAAACACAGAACGCAGACACTCCTGTTCTCTAAATACGCTGTAGTATGTCAGAGAGATGGCGAGCTTTGTTTAATGTTCCGAGTCGGCGATTTGCGGAAGTCGCATATTATTGGAGCTAGCGTGAGAGCTCAATTAATCAGATCTAGGACAACCAAGGAAGGAGAGCTGTTGTCTCACTACCAAACTGAGTTGGAGCTGAATGCTGATGGATGTGATAGTAATTTGTTCTTTATTTGGCCAATAACAATGGTGCATCGAATAAACGCAGATAGTCCGTTTTATGGAGTTTCAGCAGCCGACGTCCTCCAAGAGAGGTTCGAAATAGTAGTAATTTTAGAGGGAACAATTGAATCGACGGGACAGACGACACAAGCGCGATCCAGTTACACAACAAGTGAAATAATGTGGGGACATAGATTTGTGCCATTGGTGACATATAACCGTGAACGTCAAGGATACGAAGTTGATTATTCTAAGTTTGACGAAACGTCACAAGTTGACACCCCGCTATGTTCAGCCAAGGAATTGGACGAGTTCTACGGTAATCAAGCTGATCATAGATCCATTGGTGAGTTGCTTTTTAGTGTCAAAAATTTAAATGGGAACGGTGGCTGGTTTTATGTGCCAAATATGTGTTCAAAGTGACAAATGCTTACATTGCAACGTTCGCTTTTTAAAGTCAACAAATCATGATCAAATGGACGAATCATTGTTTCACCCGCTTATATTTAACATATTATACTTCCTTACTATTTTCTTTAAGATCTTTCATTCTCACCTATAGTTAAGGTCCTACAAAGATGTAACGTGCCATTTCGTATTATCAACTGTTATCTAGGGTCAACATACGAACTGAGTTAGTTGTTGTTCCATATGATAGTGTTTAATTTATTGCCTAGACTAATCATAATGGAACTGAATGTTATGTGACAGTCATTATTGGTGTTTTAACCTTTTTTTCTCAGTAAATAAACATTGAAATAACTTGTGCTTATGCGAGTAGGTGGAAATTATTCTCTAAGTCGTTGATCTCGTCATTCTACAATTAAGTTAGAACGCACTATGGAAATATTTTTATTAGTAACTGAGAAAGGCCTGGAGGAAACTTCACCAGTGTTCCAATACCCTCTTAGGGAGATACGGAATATTAAGGAAACAATGTGCCAAATTATTATTATTATTATTATTATTATATAATAATAAGTTATGTTAGGTTTTTCCAACTTTAAATTATAGGTAGTGGCACTGAGTCTGAATTTGCGCTTGGGTTATGACAATAGGCTCACCCACTATTCCAAGTTGAGATTTATAACGTAACTAGTGAATCGTAGGAGGGTACTATACTCCTCTGAATACCCCTTCGCGAAAATACACGCGTGATTATGGTATGTTATTTACCAATAACATAATCTTTATATACCGTTCCAAGTACGGAAAGGCTCAAAGCTTGCCATTAGCGCATCCAAGGGACATCCTAGGATTAGGATTAATAGCACTTCTATCAGCTAATATTACATACATAATATAGCGTAATATGTTAATTTATTTGTAATTTATATAAAAATATCATAACTATTTATGGATCACGTGAATTTTTTCAATCATTTATTTTACTAAGGCTATAGAAAGCACATAATTTCTTTCTTAACTATCTAGTGAATATAATACGAACCCAAATATGAAAATTAACGTTTAGAAATGTTTTTTTTTTATTTTTTTTTTAAATATGGTTTCGAGGTCGGGTGCTGAAGGCACCCAGCTGTATGACTAAGCAATGTTTAGACATACTATTTATGAAAAGAGTGTCCCATTAGCTCCTATTTCATATTTCAAATAATGTCTGGCCGTCATCCATATAAACACAGACCTAATTTAGAACTTCTTTGTTAACTAATTAGAAAATTTGGAATTATCGTATAAAACTGAATGACATGCAGGCATTAGCAATGTCTTAAAAAAATATTCATTATTATTATTATTTTATCGTCAAGCCATGCCCCTACATTTCTTGACGATTAAACAGTTTGACGGGGTCGTCAAAGAGCAAAATTATAGACGAAATTATTTATAAATTCTCAAATACACAGTAGTCCTTGTTTTAATTATTTTTTTTCTTATTCAAGTAATCTTAGATTATTCTTTCTATTAACAAAAGCATAATATTTAGTGTTTTAAAACAAATAGTGTTTGACAACGTCGCAAGGACAGACGTGTTCACGCTTGGCTGTTTGAATAAGATTATCACTACGAATATTTCAAGATAACCGCCGTCAGAGACATTTCTCGTATCGTTCAGTTCAAGATGTCCTAAAATGATTGTAATCGTCTTCTCACCGTACTTGATGTGGAACAGGATGAATCGTTATGCCAATTTGTTTAAATCTATCACTAACCCCTTACTGTAGAGGAAGCATATATTTCGCTGATGATAATATGTTTATAAGTTCGTGAGACGACACTGAATGGTCAATTTGGTGGAGCCGTTCGTATGAATGATCGCATCAAGACTAATAGTTTTAACATCGTTTTAAGTACTCACATGAATAATATTCAATGCACACTTATTACACATTTATTTTTTGCACTCTCTTACAATAAATAATGTCTGAAACTAATTTTTTAAATCTTGCCTTTAAGTGCACAATGATTTATTTGTGTAAGTATGCATAAACAAAAATGCAGTAATAATAATTAATTTTGAAATAACTGAACCAAATCGCTAAGTCTACGAAGTATACCCAAAACATATATAATGTTTAAATAAACGTATGCATACTTATACCATATTTGATTTTCCCCAAAATTTGCACTGCTAAAACAAAATAACATGTCGTTTGAATATAACCAGTTCCAAATTTAAATATTCTCGCCACGTCATATAACAAATGTTTTTACGGATGTGGCAAGTAGGTATTTGTTTCTGGGGTGTGTACAAGGCAACAAAGGCAAAACTCTTATCCTAATGGCTCATCAGACATTCTAGAATGTTCGAGAAGCCCTTCATTCTAGCTACTATTTGATGGATATATTGCTTCCACGTTTTACAAACTAACAGACAGTTTACTAACGATAGAAGCATTCTCTTAATCTTTAAATGAGTCTCAGTAAATCTGGTATTTGTTAGAGATTTATTATGTAATTGTTTATATGAGCAACTTCTAATCCTACGTAGATTCAGAGAAATTAAAGGATTTAGTTGTGAAATGTTTCCGTGATTTAGTGGCAGTTAGTATTACTTGTTAACGTTAGTTAGCATTCGTTAAACTTTATCGACAGGACAATCGCTGTTAGTCTAATCTGTTATATTATAGAAAATGGATTATTAGAAACGAAAACCCGTCTTAAAAGACTACTGTAGTGGTAGAAAAATAATAATAATCACAATATTTTTTCTAACATGTGACTGTAATGGACTAAAAGGACACATGGAAGAACAATGAACGAATCATGAAAGTTCAAACTTAAATTTATTTTGACATTTAATAATTATATTTGTAGAGATCACGAATCAAAAATAATTAAATAATCTGTGGGTTGGTAAATTAATATGAATATTTTCATATTATGATAATACTATCATAAATGCTATATTGAGCGTCATACTAGCACGTGTAGAGATGCAGTTCATTCCTTATCAAAAAGCGTAGTATTAAACCGTTCAAATTACATTCTCATTCCTATTTGATATTGTTCATCATTGCGTAAGTATCATAATTCTTTAACAATATTGAGGATATCAAAATATTAATTTGCTATTTTGATGACAATTGTTTAAACAAATCTGTTCTCTGTGCAGCCTTTACCATTTTAACATACATTTTTTATTTATAATTATTATTGTTGGGTGCAGTTTTTAAATATGCATTTTGTAATTAAACATCTCTTTACAATCATGTCGGTTATAATTTCAAATTTAAAAAAAAAATTAGCTTGAAGTATTCCTACACCTAGTTTGTACCTTAAAATTTGTACAAATTAATTTAGTAGTAAATTTCTTTTTACCATTTAGTCAATTTGCTTTTCCTCACCATACTAGGATCTTACCTCATCTTTGCTTGTTAGATTTTTAATGGCCACTTACATGTATTGTTACACTTACATCTATTTGTTATTGTGTTGTCCTCGTGTATGTAACAATGTGTTGTGATGTCCTACAGAGAGCGGGGAGCATATGGTTCTCAAACTGCCGGAGCGCCAGCCAAACGAACCGAAGGCCGAGAATAAGGACGGCGACTTCACCGTCACTCTATAAAATAATAATTGTTAATATTTAAATCGTCATTATTTATTTACATCACAATGGTTGCTACTTTAGCAGAGGCAGGCCATCCATAAGTCACAAGTATGTTTGAGAAAGCGCTAGCATACAATTTTATTGTATTTTTGTGTAAGATGTTTGAAAAACTTCAATAGTTTGATTTACATTACATGTGGCGCCATCTATTATCGAATAGGAGAAGCAATCTGACTGCATTCTGTTTAGAATTTGAATGTATTTTACTAGTGGCAGGACCACTGTAGTCTCATACATTTTATTCTTAAATTATTGTAATAATATAATTGTAATTAATATATTGTACCAAACATTGAATATTACAAAGTATTAGTAATTCATGCTTTGGCCATTCAAGCGTCGTTTATTAGTACATATTTAAGTAAGTAATATTCAAACTTGATATCACAAAGAAGCGAATCTCAATATGAAATCAATATGTGTTATGTTTTTCCATGTATTCTATTATTCTATTTTGTCTATGATAATAATTACATCAAAATACATACACAGTTGTATCTCGATAATAATATATCAAATTTATTATCCGACTAGTCATTTTAGATTTATGAATAATTCGTTGTGAATCTCAAAATGGTTAAAAGTAACGTCAGCAATGTCTTCCAGGAGGTTGTGCTATAAGTAAAGTAATGTATATTTGTGAAAAGAAATCGTTACGAAATATTAATATTATATGATAGTTACAAGTATTATTAAAAATTAAAACTAGAGTTTTAAAATCTTGAATTATTTTTCTTACCATAACGACAATTCTAAGATTGAATATCTAGTACCAGAATGGCTTTGTTGGCTTTGTCATTTACAGTAGACGATGTTTAAGGCTTAAAGGGGTTTAAAATGTAGGTATAGCGTGTTCAGCGACCACATGAATTTTGAATTTGCTGTTTGCCTTGCACTTAAATTCCATATTACTGCTTGGAATTTTTCAAAAAAATTATTCAAAACATTCCATTCAATGTTCCAAGTTTTGGTAAATCTTCGTCTACGATTGCCGTTCAGAAACCATTCATTCAATACTGTATAATATGCTTGCATTATTTACGCCGAATAATGTAGATGGTGACGTACGTGTCGTGATTAGTGGAGCTGAGAGGGAATAGTTAAGACAGAATAGTCTGTGAAAATGTTTTTGTACTGAAATATTTTTCTTTATATACGTAATCAGTTTCACAATGTACATTCTGAAAACATCTTGTCTAAGGAGTGACATGACATGTAATGCAATATGCAAACGCCATACAGAACAGAACTTTAAACGGATCAACGGAATCTATTACTCCAAAAGTCTTGCATAAGTAGTAAAATCGGTTTGATATTAAAGATAAAGATAAAGTTTGATATTAACTTAACGACAAAATACCCAAAATCATAAATGACTCGATATTTCATTGCAAATTATTAATTTAGAACTGTTACAGCTTTCTGAGAAAATTGTTAAAATCTTAATAAAAAATAGTGTTAAAGAAAAGCATTTGTTGAACACTATCATTAGGCGTTATGGACATACTACGACATGGCCGTAGCGATACAAATTAACTGTTTTTTAATTCAATTACTGAAGTCCAGAAACATACAATTTTGTATCCAATCCTAAATATCGATGAAGTAATTCATTCTGATAGCCAATATTTTAAATCAAGCCAAAATGC
>DWED01000076.1:0-15578 GCA_018245795.1 Protelbella ruficauda | reverse complement strand
GTGGAAACTGGTCGGGCCATCTCTACAAACGTACGTGAGTGAAGCCGGTACATATATAATAATATTACACAATATTTTACAATACGGTGTGAGCCGCAGTCGGCAATATTTAATCGCGTCGCTATTGTAACACAAAACGCAAACGACAGGAAGGCAGACGTCTAATTTGACGTTTGACATAATTCCATTCACCATTATGTAGAGAAGTCACTTGCCATACTCCTTTGCTGTCAAGATGATCACTTTTATACGGGTTCGATCCCGGACTCAGGCAAAGTGTTATTGGGTTTTTGTCATTTGAAATTCCCAATCTGGATTCGTGTCCGATGTATGAGAATAGGCTCACCCCCTATTCCATGGTGGGAGGCATAACATAACCGGTATACTACTCTAATACACCTGCCTACACTTTTGTAAAAATACAAGCGTGATGTTATGCTAGATATTTTTGCTATACACAAATACATGTCCTAGATGAGACTGGAATCCACGACCCACGACTTAGCTGTCAAGTTCACTAACAATTAGATCAAGCAGACAGTTATTTCATATATAATATATATGAAATAACTTGAATACCTTAAAATGTTCTTTTTACAAGATATTTACCTGTATCTCTATTATTATATTTTCATTTCTTCTCCCGAAGGTCGTCTGGATTGGATAATCTAATGAAATGTAACTTACTGGATATATATTTTTAAATGATGTGATACTTACGAATGATACTTACCTTTTGTATATGTTACCGGCAATTTGTATAATCCGATATCCTACAACATACCTAGACATTCTATAGAATGTCTAAACTGTTCCAGCAAAATATGAGATAAAATTTATTCTATACTTTGTATAGTCATTCTAAGCAATACCGAAAACTTTACCGGCACTGTGTAAAACAGAAAACGTAAAAACAATAAATGTAACGTACTATTTTTATTCAAGCATTAATGTTCAGTATAAATTTTGATAATTTATACGTTCATGACATTCTATACAATACCTAGACATTGCATACATTGACTGGGCAGTGTCACAATGATAAACGATAAATAAAACATTGTATACAGTGTCTAAACGAGTTCGGCATTGTATAGAATGGCTAGATATTCTATACAAGGCTGCGTTATATACTTTGGCAGTAACATATGTAGGTATATATAGTCCAATTGAAACTCGGGCCAAACTATTTCGATAAATTGAAACCACTAAATCTCCTATCATTTTAAATATCGCTAATAGCATTCAAATAATTTTCGTTACAAGTCTCATAATATAAGCGAACAACAAAGTCACAGTACACATGAGAAACAGCCGACATATTACACAACTATTAGATGATACATCGCTATGATCGAATTAACGCCATTTGCCTCCAGACTTGGCTCGGGTTACACGAGAGATAATTCGCTAGCACTTCTTTATTAGATCCTTTTGGCAGTCTACCACGAGCAGACTAATCTTGTTGTCACAGACAATGCAGTGAAAAAATTAGTGCATAAAAATCGACCAGAAGGAATGTTAACGTTTAATCAACGGACCTCTGATGTATTGAATTTGTAAAAACAATCATACTTGTTATAGACACCCAAAGAATATTACTTTAGTACTGATTATCAGGGCTTCCAGTATATACGAGTATGTAGTATATATTAGATTAAAATGTCCATTTTCAAAAACAATATACGCAGAACGAGCAAAGAGTGAAAATCGCACCTCGACCCCCAAAATGTTAAAGAAATAGACAAAACTCTTAACATAGCCATTAATTATAAGTCATTATTACACAAACAAATTTAGCCACGATCTCACCTGATACATGGTAAAGAATTATTACAATGTAAGGCAATTGATAGAGAAGATTCTTTCTGGTCCTCAAGTCAACAAACATGAAATTCCGTTAACGAGTTAAATCATATTAGCACTCGGGATAGACCACAACAAAACAAAGATGATTCATGGACAGACCCTATTACATTACATGTACACGCAACTTCCTTAGGAAGACGAGTATTACCTGTTAAAATATAAAGCGAACACGAGAAACATGTTCTTTAATTGAAGAATTCGGTCAAATAGATGATGTGTCACGAGTACTATGTTACCGAAACGTCTTGCTAAGAACGATTAAACTGCAAGCGATTACAGATTATATCGCTGAAGAAATAAAAACGATTTCGCCAACGACAGAGAAACAAAGAGGATAATGACAAAATTGTAATTATTGTAACCCACTGAGGGTACATCCGGGTTGAAACCCACTATGGACACATCCAGAACTTATATTGTACTAAAGATTAAAATATGTTCTAGAACTTGTTTTCCTGTCATTAAGTTGCTAACAAGAACTTATCCGGCTTTGTGATATTGGGTATGATTCAAAAGCTTCTGTGAAATCGACTTTTATTTCTTAGATTTGTGTACTAAAGTCAAAGCAGAGTCCAATCACATTTGGGAAAAGCTATCAAAGAGTCGACATCATAGCGCAGCAATCCTAATTACAAACGAAACGCTCCACGTGTTTTTACGATTTCTCCATCATTCAGGTACAAAGTCTACACAATCTTGTATATCGTATCTTCTGCAGATATTTCTCATCCATCATCGCATTCTCATTCTCTCTTATTTTTCTTTCTCTGGTCATGATAAGACTAATCCCTTACATTGTGTGAACAAGCCCATAATGCAAATTGGCATCAATTCAAAAGGAACTGACAATTTTATACCATTTGCTGGATCCGAGTGAGTCAGTACAAACAAGATATATTCAGTGAACCTAAAATTACATAAGAGACTCTATTAACGCTTTGGAACGGTCATATATTGCTTGTCACCTTATATCATAATAAACTTGCCAATTTTTGTCCTTTTAGTATCATTATTGATATCTACTATTCGATATTACTATTGATATTTGTTCGTAATTATCACAACTAATTCAATTCATTCCATTTATATTTTATATAAATATTATATATAAGCTTTTCTTTATCAGTGTATATATTATTTTATACAAATATTATACACATACACGTAACATATTGAAATTTAGTCCACGCCGAGATAATTTTATTAGTAAACACATGACTCATACAGGCTGGTATATCCCAAAAAACCGGATATTGTACACATGCTTTAGATTTCATCAGAATTATCGTCTTGTTTCATAATGAGACAAGTTCAAAGAAATTATTATCAAAATTGACTCACATGCGAGTCAGTTTGCATTTCCATAGAAAAACCAAACCGAAACATATAACCCATTCATTTGTCATTCAGTAAGAGTTGACAGACGAAGATATCATCGAATTGGCGATATAGCTGGTAATACAGTGGTAATAGCCCATCGGCCGTGGGAACTGAAACGCCGCTTTTATGTTGATTTCCATCGTTTCGTATAGCTGCTAATGTTGACACATAATAACCCAACATTATAGATCCCAACACGGAAACACTTGCAGCTGACAAACCAGCTTCATCCAACCACATATCTCCTACTGTTGCAGACATAAGAGCTAAATTACAACCGGAATCAGTTTTCGGAACGGCAAATAGTGATAGTAAATAAGTGACACTATTTAAAATGTAACTGTACGAGATTTTTGATAATGATACGGGCAAGTTCAAGGGAAATTATGATTAAGCCGAGATTATAATCGGGCATCGTGATAATATTTCTTTAAATATCGCCGTTAAAGATAGTTTGATGTTAGCCCCAGTGTCCGGCAGCGCAGTTGATGCTGCTGTCAACATTAGAAATCTTATGACTAATTAACCGGTACTTGTAGATGATTATGAAGTATCTAATCCTCTTGCATACTTTGTAACTAATATGTAGACATGTATACACAAGTATACATTATGATTTTCTTTAGTTATGGCTATATTTAACACATTCGTTATATTATTTACCACAGTTTCTATCTATTATAAATAAACCTTATCTAATATAAGACTGAAACTCAATAAAAAATGTTCTCTAACATTATGAAGGTATGTGAAAAAATTACCTATATTTGACTGTTACAATAATTATATTGTCGTGTGGCAACTGCACATACAAATTTCTGTTCCCAACCTAGAAAGAATTAGTACTATGGTAACTAGACAGCCTATAAATTAGATACGGTCAGTTAAATTATCTTTAATTATGACATCAATACCTTAATCTGTCTATGAAGACTAATCTACTAATTAAATGCATTTATCAAAGATAATGACACTCAATGTATATGGACAAAAGATAATAAGACCCTAAATTCTTAAAAAAATCGAGGAGTTGAGTAAAATTGAAAAGCCTAATACAATTCTTCATAGAAATCCCACGTCGACCCTGAGGTGAGGCATACATATGTGGCACAATTATCGTGCGTCGTGACGAGAGCCTCGTTACCGTGACCAACCGACCGACAACTGATTTGTGGTTACATATCCTTAACGCAGAGGAAACGGCAATCATTTGTGAACTTGGAACTGATGGTGGATGTCATGCAGAACGGGAATGGAAGCATGATAAAAAGAGAACCAAAAAAAAAATCCATTGAATTTAAATAGGTTTCTAAAAATGCACGAATTACAGCTGTATTACTATCAGTGCATTATTTGTATGTTCCAGCACATATGAAAATCGAAGCAAATGATAATACGATTAAATTATATACCAAGTTAATTCACGTGTAGGGTAGCCCGAGTAGTTTGATTTGAGATCCTACTTCACAAGCTGCGGCCGATCTCAATGAAGTCGAAGCTACTTCGAACTACTTCGACTACTTCGACTACTTCGACTACTTCGAACCAATCTCTGGTCATAGTCTTGATATCCAACAAATACTTACGTTTACAGTAGCTCACTTATTAGGTAAGTTCTTGTTTTGTTTAGATATGAAATACCTGACGCCTTGGTTTAATTTTAAATTTAAAATCAGTTCTAAACAACCAAACGAGCAACACAAACGAACCGAGACCACATGCCATTGAGCTATAAAACACAAATGCATCCGATACTCGGGTGAGGGCGCCACGCGTCGCTGCCCGCGATGATATAATGGCGATTGTCGCGTTCAAATATCTCGCTTCCTTCCTGTCTGCTTCTCGGAGATATCTTCAAAGGTCT
Organism: Protelbella ruficauda; assembly: GCA_018245795.1. Lineage (NCBI taxonomy): Eukaryota > Metazoa > Arthropoda > Insecta > Lepidoptera > Hesperiidae > Protelbella > Protelbella ruficauda. Next base: position 10,465 of record DWED01000076.1, on the reverse strand, counting down.
CGGAAACACCAGCTACGATTCGAAAAGGTACTTATGCTAATGGCATTTCGATGTCTAGTTGTAAAATTGGTTGGTCTGCATTGTTTGGTAATTTTGACACTTTTAAACTACGTGGATTATCGCGTGTCTCACTGTGTGCTTCCGTAAAGTCCCCACACCTTTTAAATGATTATTTTTATTAGATAATCTATTTGATATTTTACTAATTAGCGTTGATGAAAACATTGAAAATATGGGATACATATATGAAATTCAAAATCATGTGTCGTGGAAAAACTGATGTAATTTTTCTAATTGCTCAACACATGTTTTATCTACTATACTCGTATTATAATTAGTGAGTACATGAATATTACAATGAATGATCAATAAATATTCATCGTGAGTTCTCCCTTACATGTTTCTGTAAATGATTCTTTTTGCATCATTTAAGCTCAAAGTACGCCGAAGGTAGTATCTAGTAAAGAACTCAATTACACGTTGACGGCTAATTGCGACTATATAATGGTGTAATTTAAATAATGCAATGACATTTTCATTTGTATCTATATATATTAGATACATATTTTGTTGATGTTGTAACAAACGGACATTGAGACCTTAGACCTTAAAACGCAGTTGTAAACGACGTCGTTTCATTAAGTCTGAAATAGGACTAAATATTGTCTTTCGTCCATCACACATACCTATATAACGTAAAAAATTCCTAAAATTTAAGGATTTTCTACCTTCTAAAGTAGAAAGTGGTGCTTCTAACGTAGAATCGTGGACAAAAGTTTCTTAAAACAATATATTAAATATCATTGTTTTGTGTTTCAGCCCAATTATAACATGTACATTCATCAAAATTATTTTTACTTTGGTATAGCCTATTAAAATTAGGGCTATGAAACTGGTTTTATGATGCACAAAATGTACTGGACAAACTCTCAATTTCAGTGTATTTGGTGTTTTATTGCTCAGACATTCAGATCCTTGCATATCACGCAAAATCCTGGTGCAGAAACGGTAGACCTAATACGCAACGTGTTAATCCTTCATAAGATTTCTTCTATTATATTGATGAATCAGTATAAAAAAATAATGTATATTGTACCTGTGATAGAGAGAGACAAAAAAAGCTCAACGGTCCGTCAGTCACCAAATGATAATCGTTTTGAATCAATCAAACGGCCACCTTTAGCCGTGGGTCTAATGACCCATGACACCACGTAGTTTTGGTTAGTTTAACATCAATATTACAAAGCCGAGGTGACGGACTAACGAACCGTTCATTCGGGACGAAGTATAAACGGCGCTTCGCCTTTCAACTGTGACGGCTCTTGTCTTCCCGTTAACATTGGAACAAGGGGGAAAATATTAAACATTCCAACGTGCGCATACAAAGAAAATATTGACACGCCGCCGAAAAATGAAACATTTGATTTTCATAAAACGCTCATTATTGACGCAGAAACTAATTTAATGAATCATTTTGATGGAGCAACGGAAGCGGAATAATCAAAACCTAATTGAGGCTTTACGGTTTATTAATATTTATATTAACGTGTAGTAAAAGAGCCGGCTATACACGAAGCGAGTTACGCCAGTTGATGCTTTCCTCTTACATAAAAAACCGAATTAAATATTATATAAGAATAGATTATATACAAAAGACAATTAAATGTGGTATATCTGCGCTACCACGCGAGATGTAGCATGGAGATAACGAGCAATAAAAATAACAGTAACCACGGTACGCAAGACACAATTAAACATCGGGACAAAGATCGTGACAAACAAAAGGCATACATGAAATTACTTACCATTAAGGGATTGTTTCCATAGATACACTTTTATAACTTACCAGAGACTATTACATCATACAACGACAATCGTGATGTTGATAACGAAAATTCGTCTCACGATAAAATAACTGCTAGCAATGAAAAAATTGTGTAAGTCAAACTAAACTGGTATATAAAAATCTTACAACTATTTGCAATGATTTAAATGCATCTACATATGTACCTCAGTCAAAACTCAATTTCTGATCCAGTTTCATTTCATCTAAATTATATTTGATTTGGTCCAATAATTCATATTTTATACTTCTAGTAGTAAAATCAATCGTTTTAATAATAACGTGAGTAGTGCCAATGGAGACAGTATCCAAGGCGACTATTACGTAAATCAACCGAGTGTGGTATCAACGGAGACAGATTCCGAAGGAGATAGCGCCATTGTGGATAGACAGATCTCGGATAGACGTATGTAAGAATGGACTGTTTCACAATTACGTCATTATGTTATTAATTCAATTGGACGTATGAATCTATGTATGTTTTATAGTACTGCGAGATAGATCATGCTCTCGGATCCGTGTGAACGACGTATCAATAAATTTTACTAAGTTTTCTACTTATTATTTGCTTTAGTTTCAAATTGTAGTACATCGTTAACTTTCAATCCATTTTATAGTCACTTCAGAAACTAATTGTTAGTCATACCATGGCAGAGTATTAATAATTACAATTTTGTGCCATATTTGTGAAACATTTTTTCTCGTTCACATTTACTCTGCCGTATTACATTTATTTATGTCTTTATATTACATTATTATTACTTCGTTTTCTTACTACTAATAAATCTTTGTATACAAATAACAATACCAAAAGAAAATTCGAGCTTAAAAATTTACAAAACTTACAAAATCACAATTACCTCAAAATTGCAAAATTATTAACCAAAATAAAACCAATACTTAATCCTTTCTGGGCTCACGTTGACTTTTAAATGATCGTGATGGTAGACGGCTTCTACATTCCACATTAAATATGACTTAAAGTGTATTTCAGACCATTCACAAAATTATTGCTACTCCTGAATTTTAATCACCTGATTCAAACTGAAGTTAAAGAATAGGATCGACCACACTCACTTGATTTAGAAAATTTGTTTCAGTATTGACCACCGATGTCTCAGAGTAAGCGGTAATATATTAAATACAGCTTAGCAGTAACACAAAACAAATCAGAGTGCAAACAGTGATTATAATGTACTCGAAAGCAAGCGTCGGCCAATATCTGGTAAAGGATCTCAAACGCCATTAATTGAACACGGCTAATTTTCTATGCGGCTGGATACAAAGTGTGAGATGTTTATAAATGTAGCACCGATTACAAGGCACTTAGAGATAACATCGTTTCCTGATTAGCTTGAGACAGAAAGCAATACAATGGCGAATCATGGTGGTACATCAGAATGCATTTGAATAAGCCAAAGGCACTAGTTACTAGAGCGTGTTAGTTCTATTGGGTTTTTGATCGTTATTTATAGATTTATTTGCTGACGTAAATTACGTTTTACTTTAGGAGCTAACCGCACAACTTGATTCCGATGTATATAACTATGATGGACACAAATATACCCGACGCAAATATATGAATGTATTAATTTGTTCAATTTGAACCGGCAACTATTTGAATAATAGTCTACCGCGGTGAACAACCTACGACTACTAAAGAGATCATTTGACATGAACTTATATTACCTTGTAACCTAAAAATCCATTTGATTGAATTATCTTCGTTGTACCTTAGACTACTTCCAATATGTACACGTGAAGCGCCATATTTCATTAATACGTTGAACCTTTGCATCTATAAAATTAATCAAGGATGGTCTGCTGATTTCTTATAAACATAAGGCATCCATAAATCGGACGAAAGTATATTTTTCATTTAAGCTTTAAACTATAATTCAAAACGGTTACCAAATAACAAGTTCAACTTATTTCAAAATTAATCGAATATTAAAATCATGAGCAAATACATTTACGGTGTCATGCAAGGTTGTATTCTAGCACCATTCCTTTATCGTTTTAAATGTATTGATTAAAATATGCCATCGATTTTCAAATTACAACCCACATTAAAACGAAAGCCAACTAAACAATTACGCACAACAAAGTGAAGGAGCAGTCGTGTGAAGCAGACAGATCAGTAGATAAGCGCCATTACAATCGGTTCACGTGAGACTCACGCACTTTCGAAGGCAATTGCTTGTGCTCAGCGATCGTAATTATAAATATATATTGACGGTGGAATATGTAGAAAGTTTAAACACATTATTGCCTACCTTCTTAACGCGCTATTACCTGTGGTTTCATTTATATTTTTATAAGAAGCGCAACCGTGTTATCAACCATAGTAATATGTATAGGATTGTCAAGGTCATGGATACTTACATAAATTATGAACTGTAAACGGCCAGTATGTCCAAAATGAAAGACAGATTTTAAAACAGAAATTACATTCAAAATTCCGTTTTCTGAAATAAAATGGAGTTGATAATTTTACTCGTTCAGAACACAGATATACCGATAATAAAACACAACTAGTCCAATTAAAATATTTCGCTTCGCAAACCGTATTATTTAAGTAGTAACAATTAAAACAATATTTAAATACTAGTCGTTCGGTCTTAAATCATACTGTCCAAACAAACATGATAGTATGACAAATATCTTTCATACACAAACACATACATGCGCACCAATAACGACCTTGTGTCCAATGTAATAAGGAGGAAGTGAAGTTTCGAATAAGATGTAATTATTTTGCCAAGTGGCTCGGACATGTTAATCGCGAAGCGACGGAATGATGTGTGATTAGGCTGTTTTTAAACTAGCGACCTAACAGGACGTCTACTAACACTTGGCCCTAAGCTTTAAGTACAAAGAAACACTTTCATACTAGTCATGGAAGGTAGATGCAAAACAATATAAATAGAAGGACGGTAATGTGATGAAAGCTGAACTGCAAATAATTGCAGATGTTGATTAGCACCCAAAGCCTAAATTCAATCCAATATCCCAATATACGTCATAAGATTGGTAAAATGTTGTTTGTTATTATGGTTTGAGAATTTTCAAGAAATTACCCATTTACAGCTTGAGCGACAAACATTGCTTGAGCAACATGACTATCAGTATCTCTTACTGAAATATCTCATCCTCATATTGGTCAACCAGTTGCAATTCCGTAGTACGCCTAATAAGAGATCCTAATTAAATACACGGATGAGACTATGCCGGTGGAGCGGCGCCGAATGATTTAGGGTTCCGCAAAAACTTGCAAGTTATTGCCACTTTCCTGGTACCTACTCGTAGGTGAATAACAAATGGCATTTATTATATTACAGTTACAGTAGTTACAAAAGTGCGTTGACGTCAGTGATAAAGGTTGTAAATCCTTCAAGCGATGTCGTCTGTTTGAGATCGGTCGGTGCTTGAGAATCGTAGGTCTCTCTGCACGCTAACCGAATCTTATCTATTTTTCTTTTATTTCGAAAAATAATTATATATTTATTACTATCGAGACATAACTTTTCGAGATTTTAATTTGTGAGATTATATGGTAAATAATGTATTTCGATGAAACCCTTAAAATTAAAAAATGATAAATTTACTATTTAAAAAAAATTACTAAACATAAAAAAAAAAAACAAAATTGTACATTTAACATATATAAGACTCAAATCGCATACGTCTTCTTTAAATAATAGCTGTTTACCCGGCCCGAATAAATCCGCTTGCCGGTAGAGAGCTGACATAATGGCCTAAAACTATTCCAGATATCTCGCGATATTTGCGGCTTGTCGACTAATCGCATTCGCCTTTTGGCTAACAGCTAAGACTTCCTCCAATTTCATTATAACTGTAGCATTATAATAGCACTTTCCGTGATACTTAAATAGAAGATGACGGCAATACCTACTCACTCCAGTGCCACGCTGAGTAATATTAAATATACAATAGAAATCATTTAAAATCACATCAAAGTCACACATCGGTTTCACCATAAGCTACCCGAAATGAATGTTAACTGCCCCATGAATACAAAAAAGTATTGTCACCTCTTCAGAAAACAATCGGACGATTTATATGATCACCACATAAGCGTCGCGATTTATATTCCATTGCTATGCAAAAATCAACCTTAACTATATAGGTATAAGGAAGTCTTGAAAAAATATATATGTGACAGTAAGAAACATTTATTGCTCCACACCTACGCTGTGTAATTTTAGTCTTTATTCTTTTGACATAATAGAAGAATTTGTAATATTGGACGTTCGCGTCTATACGAAAGCTCACAATAATCACAAAATCCCCGTAGGAAGCAAAATAAACCTTATTGCTATGGAATAAGAACTAGAAATATTTGCAGTAAGAGCAAATCTGATGTTGTTGAGACTGTGCTTGCTGGTAATGACGTCACGGTGCATGATCACGAACGTATTAAAATGACATTACTAGTTGAACGGCACAGTTATGTTGATAATTCTCGCCTGGAACTAACACGTCCTAGTCTAAACAGCTAAACGACAGGCGATGAAAAATTTCCTTTTGATGAATCAAACAAACAGCATATCATGTTCAAACATTTAATTTACGGAACTCATCTGGGAACCAAGTTTTAAAGTCGTACTATATTGCGCTTACCAAGGGTTATAACATATTATAAAAACTAGGCTTAAGTAAATCTCCATTCAACATGTAGGTACTTATATTTAAAACGCAAATATTCACAATGACTCAATAAGACTAATTAATGAGAGCACTTCAAAAATATACTCGTACACTAAGAATTTGAACAATTTTGAATACAAAACGGTAAGTCTATTTCCTCTAATCTAGACATTCGTTGACTACCTTCATAGTGAACAGGTTCCTAACGTTGATAATTCACGCAACTAAACTATGAATGCAAAGATCTATTGTGATTTGAAAGTTCAGTAAACTGTGAACGAATGGAAAGCGGACAGAGAGTTAATAGCCGCGGATTGACTGTGATTCTCATTTTGCGATACTCTATCTGATCGTAGCTGATATAAGAATATGCTAGGGAATTATTTTACTATCAGCTATAACCATTAAAATCATCCAGGCTTTTATAGGTTCATTATATGTTGCCACTCTTATAGAGCACAGTTAGAACACTCAAGTCCAATAAAATCGTACGCGGAATAAAACCAATCTCGCTAACTACACATTAATTATCACTCTGTAATAAGGCGGTGGTAAAAAAAAAGAAGCAGATACTTATGTCACTCATTCTATTTTTGAACCTGAAACATTGAAAAATACCATTTCACATGATATCATAAATGATATACATGACAAATAAAAAAACAACATGGCTAGTATAAAATATTGTCGTGGAGACGGCAATAAAATATCAATAGAAGCTATATTAAGCCATTAGGTAGTAGACACACTCATTACTTGCAGCGATCCGTTTACCAACAAAATAAGTTCGCAACGCATAAATCTAGTACACAACATCTATTACACCTTTGATCTGCACTCAAATAAGAGCAACTATGAATCGATATCGAGCCTGAGCTGGGGTGCGTGGAAGTGAATGCGCCAAGTTCCAACGACACTACGCGGGTTTATAAATGATGGGTTTATTGATGTAAGGAGCATTGCAGAAACAACAACATAAATTCTGTAAATCCACAATTGAATGTTGAATTAATCCTTTTATATATAATTCAAAATCGATTTTTTTTTTACTTACATACTCGTGCATACATGCACTCCGTAAAAGTCGAACAAATTCTATGTGTATAGTGGTAGAATCTATACCGTCTCGAGGAGTTTCAACGTGTAGTAAATGGTCTCATCTTACTATGCACTAACAGTCCTACCCTTACCATTACCTGTTTAGCTAGCTTTGATTGACTTATCGTACAATCCTACAGCTTCTGAGATTTACTACCAAAAAAGCGTATAATCCCAAAGTTTCTGGTAATCAATAATAATAATAATAGTAATAATCATAAAAATACATTTACTGATTTTATAACAATTTTTGAATTAACCTTGCTGCTATCGCTAGGAGCATATTAAGGACCCCGGTTAGGTCCGAAACGACCGGAGTAATTCCGAAAAAACATATCTACATCGAAACATGATATAAAGTAATTCAATTTAATAACGTGTTTACAAACAGAACTTGGCACACTTTTTAGTATTCATCTTTTTGCTATGGTGTCTTTTTTGGTCCCTATTCAGATTGTCTTCCGACTGCGATTAGATTTATACGATTCATAAAGCTAAATATAGCGGAATCAATGATGCATCAACTATTTAATGCAACTGCGCTTCTGACTAATGGTCGTGCCAAGACTGGTTCATTACCATCAATAACTATCCGTCTGTCTATACGAGATAGGAATGTAGTAAATGAAAATTATATTACCCTGACATGACCTGACATGTGTTCAATGCTACCAATTTTAAGATATTCTTCCGCAGTACTTGCGACTAATGTCGTTGATAATGGAGGGCACATCGAGTCTTCGTCAATTCTCGAAAATGTTTGGCTAGCTACGGCCAATATTTAAGTAGTTGTCTCATATCTGTACATATGAATGGAATGTCGATCTATTGAAGCTGTCCCATATGGTAATGAGACATACATAATAACAACAATAAAAGATATAACATTTGCACTTCAGGGATATGACAAACATAATATAACGTTGATAATCTCAAAACATATCCGAATCACTGACATGGTAAATATGTATTTACGAGATCGTGCCTAAAATATACATGACACTGAAACCTGTAATTTCTGTGATTAATAATTTCTTGTTCCGAAATGTAAATCCAATTGGCGGTCAACAGCGCGTGACTGGAAAATATTATAATTTAATATCAAATGATAATATTTTAGTATATTACCATTGCCAACTACGCAACTAATCAAACGTGATGATAAATGAAAAGTAATTTGATTAAAATGTACCAAATCATCTTCGAACAAAATCTAGGGAATAATTAGCACCATCGGATTATGAATCTGGCAAACGTTAATGAACAAGGCAAATATTTGATCTTAACCTTTGAAAACAAGCTGAAAATAGACTTAAAACATATCTACCTAAGCATATCAACATGAAAAGAATATTTTAACATATATTTAGGAGTGTAGTACACTCCCACGTTTCACTGGTCACGTTTACATCCCACCATAAAATAGGGTCTGAGCCTATTGCTAAACACCGGGCACAAATACAGAGTCCGAGCGACTAATAGAAATTTTAAATTAGAAAAACTTAATAGTTTCTCCCCAGGGATCAATCCCAGGACTTCTCGATCAGTAGTCGCACTTCCTTCCGATTAGACCAGCCTAGTTTTTAAGTGTCAATGATATAGTATGTTGTATATTAGTCCTTAAGACTACGTATCAGAACCTTTCCTGACATTATCTTTACACTATTGATAATCGTTTAGTTAAAATGGACACATACTAAAGACATGAACAAAGTCACCTGTTGTCACCTCTTCTGACGCGAAAAACAACCGAAGAGATTGGAAGGACGATGGGAATTAAATGGACTTGGAATCCCTTTGGAAACTCATCGGAAACCCTTATTTTAACCCATAACAATGCTACACTTAGTATCAATATTGCGAACAAATCTTAACAAACGCATCTACTCTGGTTGTCCAATTGCATGACGACACATCAACATAACACCGAAAGGTCCAAAATAAAACGTTGGAGAATAAAATTTATATGCCATTTACATTTCAGGAGCCGTCAGAAGCGGCCACGTTGTGTAAGTAAATCATTGCGTCTGCAGAAGATGCCATCCCAAACAATGTACCTGCGACATCTTGCCAACTTTATCTAACCCACTTTTCGTTACGAAGAAACAACTAGAATTAATTGTACTTACTCGTATAATATGTTTGGAAATATAGTCGCTTATCACTTTCGTTAATTGGAATTTGAAAATTCATTAATTGAATAATTTTAAAGCATTCTAGGTAATTACATATACCTTTTCTAGTTTCTAATAAGTCTTTCCGTGTATATTAAGCGTTAACTTTAAATTTAGTTTAATAGCTCGGTTTAACCAAAATATTATTTGGTTGGATCGTTTGTGATTTTATTTCGAATCTTTGAACAAACCTTTTTCTATGTATCATGAACGGTTTGGTGACAAGAGACATATCCAAACATGCAAACTGTTTGCTTTAAGAATCGGAACGAACCTTGTGTTTGTATATATTATCATCATCATCAGGCTTTGGATGTCCACTACAGAACATATGTGTTCGTATATAATAATATAGATATTTAACCTGATCCAAAGGACATGAACTGGTAAATTAATTACGGTTTAAGTAAAAAAAATATTGCTCAGAATCACGGTTTATATTTGCAGCAATGAGTGTCGATGATACATCGAAGGCGCGCGCAATGATTTGTGCGCGGGCAGGTGCACTCCGCAAATACACCGGGTTCGGTTCCTCGCTGCCGATCGGCATTTTTCTTGGCTTCTCAAAGTTTCGCTAAAACTGCCCCAAATTACTGAAACCCGACAATTACATTGACAATGACGATATCGGCCGAAAATTGACAAAATTCAAGCGCAATAAATGCACCGTGATTGGAAC
>DWED01000075.1:0-15597 GCA_018245795.1 Protelbella ruficauda | reverse complement strand
CATCTGCATTTTCAAATGCAGCGGCTCTGAATGCGCGCTTGGGGAGTGAGTCGATTTGCTTGCACGCGAGTGTAGTTTCCAGTTCGAAAAAAGTGTTACTGGACTTTTTAAAATTTCAACTCTTGTCCGCAGCTGTACACCATGTTTTTCAAGTTACTGAGAAGTCCAGAAACCATTACACAAGATAACTTAAATGCGTATTACTCCGCTTTGGACTACATCCAGAATCAGTTAACGAAACGTGGTACTACATTCCTTGGAGGTGATGAGCCTGGATACGCAGATTATATGATTTGGCCTTGGTTTGAAAGGCTGCTGGAGTGCCAGAAAATGGATGAAAAAGTGACAATCGATCCTCAAAAATATGATTTATTGGTAAGCTGCCTGTACTACCAAATTGTCGTGCATTTATGGTGAACGATAAAAATATTATAAACATTTTTATTATTATACCGTCACCGCAAATCCCTTGCGAGATATATAAAGGGCAATTTACACCTAGGTATATGTAGAGTAATTTTAAACTACATATTATTAGTAGTAAAGACACTTCAATAAACCTTTATGTCCAATCATGGAGTAGGTAGTGAACCTATTGCCAAACATCGGGCACAGATCGAGACCCCGAGTCACTCACTACTAGAACTTTCTAGTAGAAAATCTTAATTACAAAAATCTTATAGTACCCGACCCGGGAATAAAACTCAAAACCTCTCGATCAGCAGTCGTGCTTGCAACCACATGACTAAAGAGACAATGAAGAAGTGTCAGAAGTGTCAGTGTTACATATTAGCCTAATAAAATATTAGGTATAATATAATCTACAATAGACGTAAACATTTAATGAGAATTTTTTTTTTTAGGCGGGATATATAAACAACATGTTACAGGACCCGGCTGTGAGCCAGTACTTGGTGCCAAGTGAAATTTGTTCGAGTATACTTAGTAGCTACAAGCAAGGGAAAACACCTGATTATGACATAATGCTTGAAGCATAAAACACGTCTTTTTGTAATTTTTACCATAAAAAATGTTTTTTGGGAATTATGTAGCCTTTTTTTTCCTATCACAATTTTGTCCCATATATGACTGTTATTTATATAGTTAGGCCATCGAGAAAAAACATACGTAGGTCGGTTAACCATGTATATAAACATTTATGAATCATTTTACACTAAAATATTTATGTTTTCGAATAATTATTTTAACCAAGATATTTACAATTCTGGGTGATCCTATGAGCTTTCCATTCTTTGGTTATAGATATATTATCAGAAAAATCAACATCAATATACTTTCAATAAAAGGCACCCCTGCCTTAAGGAAGTGTGGAAGGAGTGTAGTCTAATGTATGTACATTTCTATAATACTATTGAATTGTACTAATTGAATACTAATTGTCTTTTCGTAATTAGCACATTAGAATAGGATTAATTGTTATCTTTGCAAAAACTGTCATTTTTCCAATATGAAATATTCATATCTTACTGGAATCATAATTATATTAATTCATATTGCACAAGGCGAATAGGCAAAAGAAAGGCACTTGGACTAAGATTCTGCCATGAAGTTCCACTCTGACGAAAGACTAATCTGGAGCAACCTGGGACGCCGAGATGCTAAGAATAATTGCCAGTTTTCTTTCTTTCATACATTAACACATATAGGGTCTTTGAAAATATTTGACTAAGGTGTAAAATAAAATACCTAAAATAATTTTTGCCCATTAATTTTATTTATATTAATCACATAATAACACACACAAATCATTGAACAACCAGGCGTAAACGAGGTAAACACATGTTATTTTCACACAAATACATATTGGAGTTTCAAAAAGGGAAATAAAATCTAGAGCATATTACTAATCTATCAAACAAAAATATATCCAGTTAACAATAATGTCCATTGGTATACTCAGAAATCATTTTTATAACAAAAATGATACATAAATTATTTAATGTCCATAAATATTATGAATAGAAAATAGAAATGTCAAAAAATCTACTATAATTAAGTATATGTCAAAAGAAAATACACACATTGCATATTAAAATATGAGGTCAAATTAAAACTAACATTATTGTAGCCAATCTCATTACGAAATCACATGGCATGATCATAAGAGATTTTTTAAACGTAACATCACGTCTGTAATCCCCGAAGGGGTAGGCAGAGGAGTGTAGTACACTCCCACATTCCACCAGTTAGATTTTTTAAACTTTTGTAGATTTTACAAAGATAACACCTAACATGTGCTTATATTAATCAGTCTTATACTTTTCTGCTAAAGCCTCTAGCTTTGAGGTAATCTGCTTTAAATCTGTGTTTTTGTCTAATTTTAGATATGTTGTATTCCTTATATCATGCCATTTAATCCACTCGGGAGCTTCGTCTGTCAATATTTTTATATCTTTGTGTAATTGAACAGGTGATACACTGGATTTGAAACTACTTTCTAATTTGGACAATATAACATTGAGGGCTAAAACATTCTTTCTCTCTGTCACAAATATGTTTCTCAAAGTTTTAGCAAGGTCGGGCAGACGGTTATATATTTGGAACTTCTCTTCATTTTCTGAAGACCTAGTCATTGATTCTAGAGCTTTAGCTGCCTGTTTCGCTTTTACCTTTTCTAGTAATGAAGCAGGTAAATTTCGTAAAGCAGGATTCAACAGAGTTATTCCACTAGTCCCGGGCTGGCCACTTGTCTGTGTTGCAACTGATGGTGTGGTGCCTAAAATATTTTTACTCTGCTTAATACCTGTTATAAGCTTTTCTTGCTCTGTGAGTCCTCTAGCTTTCGCTTGTGCCAGTTTTTCTAGAGCTCTCTCCATTTTTGTATTACATTTGAACAGCTCTCTTGCTTTTGCAAGAACATCTTGAGCTGAGGAGAATTTTTCTCCATTTGGCATCTCGGGTAATTTACCACTTTCAACTTCTGGCACTTTTTCCAGCTCAAATTCAGGATGCCACCGAACCAGTTTATTGTCTGGTATTTCAATAGGAGGATCTAATGTTAATAAATACTGTGCATGGTACTTTTTGACCAACTGGAGCAAGGTGGCATAGAAATACCTGCGCCTCTCGAGAAGAACACTCGGGGTCATTACTTTAATATCATTGGGCATAATTGGTGAAATAACCATCTCATATGCATCCTTATTTGCAGATGTAGTAAACGCCTTAATTTTTTGAATTTCAAAGTTGTAAAAATCTGGCACCAGGTGTTTTATTTGAGCCAAATGCTTTTCAGAGAAGTTTCTCTTAAGCATTTCTTGTACTGAAGGCCTAAGTTTGTTGAATGTGATTTTTTCATTCCTGTTGTATAACAATGACACCACTGTTTCCATACCACGAAAGAGTTCTGCGAGGAATCTGTAATGATGAGGTAGAGGGAGGCTTGTTGGTGATGCTGCCAGAGATGCATGTCTGATATAGGCTGGAACCTGCAAGATAATAATTTATATTATGAGAAAAAAATTAAGACTGTTTAGTTTAACTAAACATTTTTGGTGATTATACTGAAGACACCCAATTAGTTGTATTTAGTAAACAATTAGGATCAAAAATAAAATTCTTTTATAATATTTAGCACAAATTGTTGCAAGTATTTGAAATGGTAGTTTTATTTAATTGGAAAAATTGAAACAGTTATTACCTTCAAAACAACTCTAATGACTTGAGAAAACAACTAATGTTGGGTGCTTAGGACAAATTTTAACAGGAACAATATAAAATGTTATTATCACATTAGATAATCTTGTAATAAACAATCATCATCATCATAATCATCAGATAATCTGGTAATTAATTAACTACATATTTCCTAGAGCTAATCCTTGATGGCAATACATATGTTCAATGTTTTCATAACCTATATTCTTCATTATTTTGGAGGAAAACGTTCTTCATAGAACTTTAGACTAACTGTTAGCAAATGTCATCATTCCTTCATTTGTAACCTAGCTTTTGATCAACTATAAGGACTGAATAGAAATGGCACAAAAATGTTTTCCTATTGGATTTTATCTTTATATATTTCCAGTTCAATTGCTCTGGAATTTTATAATATAATATATTTTCCATAGAGTAAATTGACAAAAATAGAATAGTGATATTACAAGTAATATAGAGTATGCAGACTTTACTACATCAATACTCTTTTGATACTATAAGTTAGGAACTTTTAACATAACCTTAACACTTTACTATGGAGGGTTGAGTTAAGTGGTGTGCTATTGGCAAGGTCTATGTTCAGTCCAGAAGTGGATAGGAACAGACTGATAATGATGATAACTGGTAGATAATAATACTCTGCTATGCCTAAAATATTATTGTATTCTGTAATGTTTATAAATATACTATGTAATATTCTGTTTACCTTGCTCGGGCTCTTAACAGGGCTAACAACCACCTTCCGCGGAGATAGGAGAGATATCTGGTTGTTGGTGACTTGACTGCCAGTATCATCTTGTTGTTTGGAGGGAGACAACAGTTCATTGCCAATGGACGCTCTCTTACTCGGGCTGGAACATATTTATAGGTTAAGAAAACTAGAGATGACGGAGGAACAAATACTTAGACAAATAATCATTCATTTGGGTCATTTAATGGAGGAATTAGTTTTTTTACCACACTTTTAGTCATAGTTTTCATATGGAAGCATTTTTTGGGCATGTGATGTCAGCTGTAGAAATGTTGGGAACATGATTATATTAGTGGACCACATGTTTATGATGTTGAAAATTGTACTTGACCCTTAAAAACAAAATGGTCACCTTATTTTTATTTAATCATTTAAATTTAACACTTAAATA
This sequence comes from Protelbella ruficauda, assembly GCA_018245795.1. NCBI lineage: Eukaryota > Metazoa > Arthropoda > Insecta > Lepidoptera > Hesperiidae > Protelbella > Protelbella ruficauda. Next base: position 10,777 of record DWED01000075.1, on the reverse strand, counting down.
TATTCAAATGTATGGTCAGACAAATATGTTGAAAAGAATTATTTGTGCACAACTAACAACAACTGTAATTTTATTAGGTTTCAATTGTCTCCTATGGAAGCACGGATTAATAAATACTCATAACTTTTTTTTAAATGTTTTACACGCAAGCCAGTGTTAATTTAAGAGAAAACCAGTGATTGACCATTGAAATTCATATCAGGTCATAATATTTCACAATGAGGAAAATTTATACACTAAGTCTTACCTTTGAGGGACGGCTATATCAATAGATTTGAAATCCTTAAGATTCCGCTTCTCAGTAGTTTCTTTAAGTTCTCGAATGCCTTTACTTATCTGATCTGCTCGTACTCTTAATTCAGCTAACCTGGAACTTCCAGCCAACTTCTTTCTAATTTCTCCGAGGCTCAACTCCTTTCGAGCACAGTTAGTGGTCTCATTTTTGGAAGGTTCTTTAGGTTTCACAACATTTGAAGCGTTTACTTTTTTAGCAAAAACTGCCGCTGCTGTTTTGACCTTTGCTGCTGATTCCTTTGACGACGATTCAGATGGTTTTGAAGTATCAACTTTTGGTGCATGCACTGCAGTAATCTTAACTTTATTATTAATTGGAGCAGAAACCTTCCAGCCGCACTTTGTTTCTAAAGTACGATCTATGTGGGCAATCTTACTCTTAGAACTGACAATATCGTCTGAAGCTGGTCTTTTCCTACTGTTAAAAAATGAAGTGATTGCTGTTTGCGACATTTTGAGATATGAATACAGTCCGTTTTATAACTATTTTTCAACTTCTTTTATAAAATAAATTCTCCCTCCAAATGTACGTTTCTTTTTGGCTTGGCGGCGAAAATGTACGTTTATTGACAGTGACATTAACACACGCGTTAAAAGCGCGCGCTACGCGCACAGAGTAGCGACTAATCTGTTTTCGTAAGGAGGAAAAAAACATAATGGGGAGCATGAATAATACATAGTTTATAAAGTCAGACAAGATCATAATTAATTAATTTATATTATTACGAGTTCAGACCATGACTATTACTGACCATGTAAGAAGTCTGCACATCCATTGAATAGAGGGTAGAGATAGGAAGAGCTATCACTCTCTATGAGAAGTGTTCGTCGGAATTCGATAAATGAGGGCAATACTATTGCAACAGGGAAAATTTAATAAAAAGAGCCAAATGTTATTAAAGTTCGATAGGATAGTAGGATTTATAAAATTTTTTTGGACTACGTCAATAGTTAAGGGTTAGTATACAGCGGTTTAGTTAACTACTGTAGTCCCCAAAAATATTTAATTTTTCCATTCAGCACAATTCACTCCGTATTCTATAAATTTCTTTAAAAAAAGGATGAATAAGCTCTACCCAGGCATGCGTGCTCCATCTTAGGACGCATCTGCGCTTACCATCAAACGAGACCAAGGCCAAACACTAGCCTATTATATAATAAAAAAAAATTGCTAAATTCTCATCATATCCTTTTTTCTCGCGAGCCCTAGCGTGGTAAATTTATTAATTGTTATTTACTGCTCAAAGTTGAACGCTTTTTCAACTTGTCTCCCATGTAAGATAGTTCTCCTCACCTCTACCGTCCATTGTTAAACTCAATTCTCACTACAGCAAAGTCGAAGCGACTAGTCATTTCCATTTTAATAGAATATTGAGTTCTATCTACTCCCGAGCACAGAAGTGGTCTAGTTTAGTATGGCCGTGCAAACGGCCCAGTTGCACTTACCAGATTAATAAAAATCGGCTTATTATTGAAACTTGTATAAGAAACGGGGGAGTAATTATTAAATTTTTATTAAACGACAGTACATAAACGGATTTTCAACCCTTGGTGTAATTGTCCCACAATATGAAATTAAAACTAACGCTTCTGGCAAATAATATACGAACATTATTCCTGATTATTTGATTATTAAAAAAAAACTTCATTGTACGAAAATATATTTGTTGTCTGATAAATCGTCTGTATTAAACTGTCTGTGAACAGCGTTTCTATATCTATGACATTATTCTTTGTTGTTGGTTTACGTTGTCCTATTTAAAATGTCTATTTAAAGTCTAGACAATAATACTGGTCAAGAAAATCGTAATGCTTCTATTGTATACTTTGAGGGAAGAATTAAAATCTATATGTTATCAAAAACATAAAATACTGGAATATGCCCCCAAAACCAATATTAGTAAAAACTGAAGTTAAAAAAAGTGTCATATCTACACCAAGTCGAATCGTTAGCAGACCTGATAATTTAGAAGGTGGTGAAGAGACTGAGATTGCAGCTCAGATAACAGTTCCGCATGAAGGTGGCTGGGGTTGGGTTGTGGTTATGGCGGCATTTTTTAGTATTTGTATACTTGACGGTGTTACATTCACTTTTGGCAGCCTGCTTCCAGATATTGCAAATGACTTTAATATTTCGGATTCATTGGTAGCATTAGTTAATTCAATAGCAGTGGCAATTTATTTTATGGCAGGTCCGTTAGCGTCAGCTTTTATTAATCGATTTGGATTCCGGGCATGCATTATGTCTGGATCGGTTTTAAGTTCCTTTTCATTACTAACTTCATATTTTGTAACAAATTACGCTTCACTTTGTGTTTTCTATGGCGGTTTTGCGGGGTTCGGCTATTGCCTTATTAATATGTCGTCGGCATTAGTCGTTGGTTTCTATTTCGAAAAATTGCGTTCTCTGGCACTAGCAATTGCCGCTTGTGGATCTAGTGTTGGCACTATGACATTTTTTCCCATGAATACTTATTTGGTCAAGTTGGCTGGATGGCGTACCACTACGTTATTTCATTCTGGACTTTTTGGTTTAATCTATTTCCTGGGGATGGCTTTTCAACCTCTACTATCACTAACCGTTGTTCAAACTACAGATGACCCCACGCGTACTGTTACATACTTACCAAACTTATCAACAGTTGGCTTAAAACGTGCAGTATCAGGTGCCAAGACGGGTACTCTCCTTCCAACGGCTACGGAACGGTTGTTTAGCGCTGTTTCAAATGTGAATTTTCCAACTGCTGCAGCAGTGGTTGGTGAAGCAAGACCTACATCTTCAGCACAAGCTGGGCCATCGACTTCTCCCGTTTCGAAGCTTACTCTGACTGCTTGTTCTCCTCAAAGCGGAATTAGTCAAAGACATTTAAAACAAGTTCAATCTCTTATATCTCGAACGAGTGTTCATGACAAATCGAAACGAAATATGGAACTTAATGTGCAAATAGAAAAACCTGAAAAGACTGGTTGCTGGGGTCGTCTCTGTCATTGGGAAGAGCATATATCTGAATCCCGACCAATATACCGAGATGATGCTTTCTATGATGGGAAACTGGAAAAGCTACCAGCATATCAAAAAAGTATGATGGATACAAAAGCTGAAGATAAAACAGGTCTCGAGTATCAGTTGGCCGTGTCTAGAGCTGCAACTGCAGTGGATTTGCGAGAACGACGAGGGGTTTTTACAACTGCTGTAAGAAGAGTGTTAGCAACTATGATGGATACTAAGTTATTAAAGAAAAACTCTTTTATATGTTTATGTATGGCGGGTTTTATGATATATTTAGGTTTTCTAGTACCATATGTATTTATCCAATATAGAAATGAAAATGCCGGAATCGATCCCAAACATTGCATGTTATTTGTAAGTGCTATTTCTTTGGCAAATGCAGTCGGTAGATTAATTTTGGGGGCATTAGCTTGTAAAATTGATCCCATACGGATTTTCATTTTTGCTATTCTTATATCTGGAATAAGTACAATTTTATCTGATTTATCGTATTTTATATATTATCAATATATGTATTGTTTTACATTTGGTTTCTTCATATCTTCTCTTGCTTCCTTGAGAAGTATGGTAATAGTATCTATATATGGTTTAGATAATTTAACAAATGCCACTGGCATAATTTTATTGTTCCAAGGTTTAGGAAGTTTAATTAGTACTCCAATAGCGGGTATGCTTATAAATAATTTTGGGTATTCCGTTGCGTTTTATGTTGCGGGAACGTTTATTACAATTGGTGGCATAGCTTTAATACCCGTTAAATCGATGTCGATAAATGAGAATAAAAGAGATCCTACAAGGCAACCTGAACTTAATTTAAATATGCAATCGAATAAATAGATTTTAGTAATATAATTATGCTGTAATAAATGTATTAATTTGCGACAGCTTTTTTTCTAATAATAACTTGCCTGTTAGAACAAATAAAGACCACGTTATTATTTACATATATGAAACCGCAATTCGATGACAAACTGTAAATTTCTTATATAACTTATAAAATACATAGTTTCAATTTTAAAAACATTAACTCGTGGCATTACTAATTCTGGTATGTAAAGAAAAAGTTTTTTTTTTGGCCTTTTATAACTATTACAAACATGTGCTTACACCATCAGTAGTAGGTTGCATATAAAAATAATAACTGCAAATTGCATCTCAAAAATATGTGCTTGGTATTACAATTTTCATTTCTACAGATATTTTCACGATTTAATAAATTTCTAATTCAACTATATAATTAATTCAGGATGGCAACATTCTAATGGTCCCTGTTCGAGCGCATTTTGTTCTGTCTGCAACCGGCCGCCATACTCAAACAAAAAGATTGAAATGAAAAGATAAAATTTTGATATATCCCAAGTTGTTGAAAGTGTTTTAATTTACTAAATGAGTTCTAAATCAGATGTAAATAGAAGAGTCCTCGCCATTCAGGCGAAAAAGAAACGTCATAAACTCGGAAAGAAGAAAAATCGTGAGGATGATCACGGCGCTGCTGGACAAGGAAATGGCCTGCGCAATCAGAATCAAAATCGCCTCGAGCCGACACATAGCTCTTCTAATGAAACGATCGAGGAGGACGAGGACGAACAGTACGCCAGTGACGACGAGGAGCAGGAAGATAGCGCCGATTACTGCAAGGGTGGATACCATCCTGTCAAAATCGGAGACTTATTCCTAAACCGCTACCACGTCACTAGGAAGTTGGGTTGGGGACACTTCTCCACCGTGTGGCTGTGTTGGGATCTTGTCGATAAAAGATTTGTGGCGCTCAAAGTCGTCAAGTCGGCCCCGCATTTCACGGAAACGGCCTTAGACGAAATTAAAATATTGAGAGCCGTTCGCGACAGCGACCCTACCGATCCAAAGAGGAATAAAACAGTTCAATTGTTAAACGACTTTAAAATAACAGGTGTGAATGGGACTCACGTGTGCATGGTGTTTGAGGTCCTCGGCCATCATCTCTTGAAGTTAATCCTCAAGTCCAATTATAGAGGTATTCCTCGAGAGAACGTGAAAACTATAATCCGCCAAGTACTGGAAGGTTTAGATTACCTTCATACCAAGTGTAAGATAATACATACTGACATCAAGCCTGAGAATGTGTTAGTGTGTGTGGACGAAACTTACATACGTAAACTAGCAGCTGAAGCCACTGAGCTACATTCCTTGGGGCTCAGGTTACCCCATTCCTTGATAAGCACAGCACCTAAAGAATTTCAGGAACAAGTGGTCACTGGCAAGATGAGTAGGAATAAGAAGAAAAAGTTGAAGAAAAAAGCTAAACGTCAGTCTATGCTACTAAAGAAACAGATGGAACAAATTGAGGAAATAGAAGAACAAAAAAAGGTAGATCATAATAGTGAGCCCACTCTGATGTATCAAGATGATGACTCTTCCCGAACACCAGAAGAGGGCAGTATGATAGAAACAACACAGTCAGAGAATGATGCTAATGTAAATGGGTGTGTTGATGAACAGCAGGCCTATGAAGAAGCTTTTGACACAGATGCTGATGCTGTCCAGGTAAGAAGCAAGCAGTGTGTTTGTGGTGATGATGTATGCAGTCCTATGTCTGAAGGGGAGATGATAGATACTCCACCATCATTCATTTCTGAATCTAAAAGTAAATCAAACGATAAGACACCTGATCCCACATTTGATGTGTGTGATATAGAAGTTAAAATTGCTGACTTGGGTAATGCCTGCTGGGTGCATCGGCATTTTACTGAAGATATACAAACAAGGCAATATCGATCATTGGAAGTGCTGCTGAGTGCTGGCTATGGTACTTCTGCTGATATATGGAGCACCGCTTGTATGGCCTTTGAATTGGCCACCGGAGACTACTTATTTGAACCTCATTCTGGTGATGGTTATAGTCGAGATGAAGATCATCTTGCTCACATTATAGAACTCCTTGGGGATATACCTAAAAGGATCGCTGCTTCTGGAAAATATTCCAAGGTGTTTTTCAATAAGAAAGGTGAGTTAAGAAATATAACCGGCTTAAAACCATGGGGTTTGGTTTCTGTACTCACTGAAAAGTATGAATGGAGTCAAGTAGATGCTGAGGAATTTGCAGATTTTTTGAAACCCATGTTAGACTTCGACCCCAATAGGCGAGCCACCGCGTACGAGTGTCTTCAGCACCCCTGGCTGACAGTAAGTCCCAAGGATGATGAAGAGTCTGATGAGTAATTTGAATAGCTCTCTGTCTGTGTGAATGTGGATGCATTCATGAAATCATTAGTGTCAACATACTAAGTATTTCAGTGTTTTATTTTAATCAATGTTTATTTATGATTTGTTTGTGGATAGTCTTAATTTGTACCTAGATTGTTTAGCTAGCAATCCCTGATTCCAGAATAAATATTGTGTGCAACTATTAGATTATGGGTAAATTTATAACCGCTCCAGATGTAGTGATGTATATAATACACACACTGCTCAAATGATCCTAATAGATGCGTATAGTAATTGGCATTAATGATAAACCTCTTAAATTACACAAAATGTACAGATAGCTTTAGTAAAAATTGTGATGTATGATGACATATAGACAATATAGGGTTTGTCACATTACTTGTTTAGGAATTTATTAGTCGACATAGGAATGCACCTAAAATCACCTAGAACATGAGGAACCTGATGAGTCATGCATGCATACTGTAGCCATTCAGGTAGTAGTATGTTCACATAGATTAAGTTTGTCTTTTATCACTATCACAATAAAAATCTCATTATGTAAACTTTAGGAATTAAGACAGTATTTGTAATGCCACATTTCCGAGACTGCCTTTTTATATTACAAAATGAGTCACGTAAATTGACGTGTTGGATTCTGTTGATGTTTGATGAGGCAGTGTGAGATAGTGAATTTGAAACCAGTTGTAGAGTTATTATTTACCATAGATCCCGATTTACATGAACATTATTTGTATTAATTATATCTGCAAATTTACATAAATAAAATTTCGAAACGAGCTTGTTTATAATGGATTTTTACTAACACTGATATCCCATTAGTATCTAGTAGGCCCCGATGAAGAGGCTTAGTTAAGAAAAATTGATATAAAATAAAATAATACAATGTACCTTTTGAAGATTTTTGTTATTGTACATTCTTAAGAATACTAAGTATAGATAACATGCATCTTATATATTATATGTTTACCTAGCAACATATTATATTTCATATTTATACATTCATGACTTTTATGTTATTTGACACTGCCTGTTGTAGGCCATCAACATCTACAATATGTAAGTATGCACATGTTATATACATACAAAATTTATATTATGAAGGCGTTATGAAGAGAGCAGATCAGTCACAGATGTAAAGTTTAGTAAATTAAGTTCCGATTTCCGATCTTTCCACTCCTGTTTGAGTTAAGTGTACGAAAATAATTCAGCATTGAGTTGAAACTTGGGTGGAGCAGGAAGTAACATTGGGAGCCTCAGAACTCCCACTGGACTTATTGTGATTTGGAAGTGATTGTGTCTGCTGTTATGTGAGAGCTGCCATGTTACGGTGACGTGCGCACGTTCAAATTCAATGGATCGCACTACTATACTGCGACCAAGATATACCTATTCAACTTTCGAACGTCACACTATTATTTTTTTAAACGGTTTTATATGATTCAGCAAATCAGTGACGCAGCAAGCCACGAAAAAATTGCATTTGTTACTTGTGGTTGATAACAAAAATATATACATAAATACCTAGCTATATATTTCTTGAAACAATTTTATATATGTATATTAGATAACCGTTATCGTTACAATGTTATAGTGAGTTCAATTACTGTCCATATTTAAAGAAATTTTAGTTCTTCGAATTGTTTTTTCAGGAGGTTTAAGTCCGTATGTGTACGAAGTATGATTAAAGAAAAGCTAAATTAAAGAAATGCAAACGTTATAGATCTTTTACTGATTGGGTAATTTGAATTTGCATGTTTTTATCGTCACGGACTATTTGGTAGGGCTTGGTAATCGTTTTAATTAAATATACGCCTTGTTCAAAGTGTACTAGGTCTTTGATTTATTACTGCATTTGCTTTTAATTACCAGTTTAATGGAAGTTAAATATAAATTTTAAATACTATCGTATGCACACCAGAGATGACTGCAAATTTTTTTTAAAACATTTTATTATCTACAATGAATGCGACTTGATAGGTGGCATGTTTTTGTTACTTTTATCATAATTGTTTACTGATGTATTATGTGTCTTAATTGGTTAACAAACATATAAGATAAGATCTTATATATAGAATAGTGCACTTACAAATACATTTTTGTGTCGCTGCCTGTAGTCCCCGTAAAATGGAGTATCTTTAAATTTAATATTTTTAATTTAAGTACTTTTTACTTCCAGGTTTTTCAGATTGAAACATCCAAATTAGTTCACACAGTTTACACTATTTATTCAAAATTAATTTTATATTTCGCACAATACGTTGCCAGTAATGCGACTGACTTACTAGTCTAGGGGTTGCAAACACGACTGCCAAGCTAGAGGTCCTGGGTTTAATCCCCGGGTCGGGTATAATTGGGTTTACTAACTTGAAATTCTTAGTAGTAGTTTGGAGTCTGGAATTGTGCCCGCTATATGGCAATAGGCTCGCCACCTATTCCATGAAGGGATGTAAATCGTAACTGATGAAACGACGGACAGTACTCCTCTGCATACCTCTTCTGGTAGTTACAAGCGTGATGTTACGTCAGTGTTACGTTCTGTAGTTATGTAAATAACTTGTTAATTTAGAGAAATTGCCATTTAGGTGGCTGCGTACCTCTTCAATATGACACACGGGGTATCTTTTTTTTGCCGTCTTTTAAGCAAATTTCAATGGAGAAAACACGTGGAAAAACATACCTTCATTTATGTAATAAAAATGAAGTTAAACAAAAAAAAATTGTACAATACATCTTCATATCTTTAATATTTAGAATTTTAGAAAATTCGGAACATTTTATCGGTCACATATTTACCGTTTTAAAGGTAGTTGATTACATGACGGAACTCAGATTGTCTGTAAACACTCAACATTTAGCTTTTATATTCAGAATAGAAATCGCTTTCAGTTGGTATTGAAGGTTTTTACATTAAAAAGGATTATCCTGAAGCTCCTAAGCGTGCCGCATCCCAGGCTACACTTCGTTTTCTATCAGGTGAGTTCTTACTAACGCGAGTATATTGCTGTTAAGAAACCATAAATGCTGACGGTTCCTTGATCGAAATCCTGCTGTGCTTTACAATGCCGTACTATTGGTCTCTGTTTATATCATTCAGCTTAATGGAATACAGCGGAGAATTGCTTTTGAGACAATTGTGCAGCATCGCCCCCGGACTCGGGCATTTAATACTTATACACGTTGAGAGAATAATATTTCTGAAATTGCGATGCTAAAACGGCCCATTTTTTTAAAATACAGCAAGCCTGTTGCTTCCGAAACGTATACTACTCTGCTTTAAGTACCACTTGAAAGTTTTCAGACATCGGTAAGATAACGTTTTCTTCTACGATCGCGTAAAACGTTTAGTGAGATTTGCAGTATACCACACATTTAGTCATCCTCAAAGCAAACTATGTTATTGATTTGCTCCAATATAATGAGGCAAACAAGAGTACAATTAATTCATTATAATTCTTAACATGCTTCGTTCAGCATCGATATACCCTTAATAGGTGTATTCCACGGCGAAGTAATATCATTGCGAGGCGTTAAGTAATATAACAATATGGTAAACAAATTAATCATTAATAAGATGTAGTGTAACTAAACTTGGAGCTATTTGTACTTACTAGTGGACGAACTAAAATCTAGAAATTTCTGTTAGTAGCGCTTATTGTCTGTGTGGAATATAGATAGCAATGTTGCAATCGTTTCTTTGACGATTGTGAGAGTAATGAGGAATATGAGGACATGGATTGCTTTATAGGTACTTCACCTTATTTATACTTTTCTGCAACACGCAACTATTGTAATCTTTTCGAAAGGAGATCACAGTGTTGGTTTCATCGTTGAAGTACATATTTTTTTTTAATTGAAAATAAAACATCTAGTATATTTCTAAGCTGGAATACCTAAGTTCGACTTGAGTGCGCCAAGCTTATATAACCGTGATCTTCGGCTTCCTATATTTATCATTAAGTTCATTAATTTATAGTTTTGCTATTTGGCCAATATTCAAATATTGGAATTATTTAGTCTGTTGCCTGGGTTTTGAGCATACTTTAGACTATATATTATGTGTTATCGTGATATCAGTAAATCTTGGACTTTAAATTAAACATGTCTTTAAATTAAACACCAGTCTGGGCTAAATTGATAATTTAGTATATTTTTTTTAAAAGATAAAAATATTTCGAAACCTAGGAAGTATTTTTAATTTAATATTCTAAAATTATTCTCAAGTTAAGTAAAACCGATTAAACAGTTCATGATTTCCTATAGTAAAAT
>DWED01000074.1:0-15605 GCA_018245795.1 Protelbella ruficauda | reverse complement strand
TGATGATGACGGCATTAGTATGACACATATACGACTAGGGTGTGTTTGTTGATTATTTAAGAATAATGAGGACTTCAAGTCCGCAGGTTTAATTTGCTTATTTCTAGGCACTTACCACACTAATCCGTATGAAAGAATGTCATATGTGATAACAAATGCATCAGGGAATGTATCAGAGAATCATATTTATGGATGACGTCGTATAAGTCGCTTAGGTAGTTGCAATTGGCAAGTAATCTTTACGAGACTCTTTATAACCACCAGAGTTTTAGTCGCCACGTCTTAGTAAGCTCCAAAATCACCAAGCTTCTATTTTATTTATTTATATCTTGCATATTTATTTTATGCGGAGTATGTGGAACACATGTTTAGAATATATTGTAGATAATAAATAGAAGCCAATAGAACAAAGCTATTTCACACGAGACAGACATGTTGCTGCGTGAGGCAAAATCAAACTGGAACACAACAGCATGCTGCTACCAAACGGGCTCAATACAAACATTTCACTAGCTTCTATTATAATCTAGTGATAGGTAAACTTGATATATCAGCTAATACCTACATTAAACAACAAAGTATTACAACCATGTACACGTTAATTAGAACAATACATTGACAGACCTCTCTAATTACTAAAATAGATTCAGATCACTGTACGTATAACCATTTTTTTAATTTAACAATTTTTCGTACGCAATGTTATACAAAGTTAAGTATTACTCAACTCTGTTAACACGGTGATGTGATTTAAATTATTGTATCATTAAAAGTTTTTTTTTTTTTATATTTACTTTACACAGGCACACGAATGCATGAAAATAACTGATATATAATTTCGATGTGAAAATCATATAGAATTACATGTATACAAATCGCTCAGGTACATAAGTGACGCCGCTTCAAATGTTTCTACCGTGAAGCAATTGGTGCGACAAAACTTGTGCTGAAGAGTTTGGTTGCCGGTCCGAGTGAATACTAAAGCAACCATCTAGTACTCAGGAGTAGCAACGAGTGACGGACCAGCCTTGAATAGGACAGATACTGACTATTAGTAATTTAATTAATTAATTAATTAATTAACTGAATTTCTGGCAACGTATTCTAACCAGACTAGCGGTACTAAAACTCCTTGTTTCTCATTCCTGTCACCATCTTAACACCTATAATCTTACTAAGACTTATAAGGCGAGTGTAATTGGTAGAGTCAGAAGAATAAGACCTAGGCGTATGTAATTGGATCAAATCAGAGATATCTTAAAACTTTAATGAATGTAATGACGAATAATTAATGACGACTTTAATGAATGTAATGACGAATAATGAATGACGACTTTAATAAATGTAGAACTTAATAGAATCCTTAATCTATACCTACCCCTATAGAAAATAGATGTCACAATATGTATATATTTGACTAAGAACTTAAACTAAGTAGACTGTTTGACACTAACAGTCCTATTCATGCAGTCCTTTTCAAGGTTGGTGGCAGACGTCTATGGGCGACAGCGCCCATTTGTAACTGTTACTGCTCACTTTACTTAAACCGAAAAATGCATAGCATATTATTCTTTTTGGCTTTTTGAAAAATAATTTGACAATATCATTATTTGTTTCTTTTTATTTCAAAATAGTGGCAAACATTGATACAGTTTTATGCATTTCTAGACTATTTTTAAGTGTCTTTAATCATTACACCGTCAGCCGTAAGTGCGAAAATAACACGAGTTTCAGTTACGCGTGTTAGTAGTAATATTACATTGTTATCTGATTAGGTATTTATTGTTAGCCAAACAGTTGAAAAAAGCGCCATTAATTTTAATTACAAACGGAAGTAAGGACACCGTTTCTCAAGGCTCCGCGTAACGTGTTATAGTTACTTGTATAGGCTTTCCATGCTGTATGAAATTACTGGACATTTAATTTTATAAAATTTCGTTCAGCATTTTTATTTTATTTTAACCGGCGTGCATTTTAAGCACAGCAGGTCTGCAGGGATAATATTTGTCACGTCCTGCTCTCTACCTACCCCATAACAGACTTGGTGTGAATATATGTACATATGTTATTTAGAAAATTTTTTTAAGTTGTAAACTTTATTTTTTTAATTTATTTTTTTTGTCCAGTATAACTTAGTACATAATAACTTAATATCGGTATAAACGTCGCAAGTAACATTGAAGTCTTATATTTAATTATATATACGTGGGCAATACTAACTCCCTCTATGTTTATGTACTGCCCTAACAGTTTACGTCTGTTAAGTATTTAATATACTTTAATTTTTTCATACACACGCAGCATTATTTAGCATAGATGTAATACTTGTATGAGTATATTGTATTAGTTTATAATAAACTCCACTGCATGATATTTGAGTGATGATTTTTAGGCCACAATGTTAATTTTAAAGTATAAAGTCTGTTTAAATGCTAAAAAGATGGTACACGCAACAATTTTATAGCTAAGTTTAAACAGTCGGCCTAGCGACCGCCCGCGGCTCCCCGGCGATGTTCGTGTGCGTCATACGGAAGGGCCTATATTTTAAAAGTAAATTTAGAATGTCCAATTTTTTATTTGTTAAAACCACAAAATATTTGTTTTTAGATATTTATCAATACTTCGCAGCACGATGTGGTTAATAGTGTAGATGGCAAACATGATAATATTTTATGAATAATAAAAATATGTAGGTTAGTTATACATATAAACTAGTAATAAAATTACAAAATATGTGTTTAGTAATTACAAATGTTTCTGTGCTATTATTAAATTGTAAGTTTATTAAGCGACATCGCCGACTCAACCCAAAATGCACATTCGAGGTACCTCGACGTTAAGGTCCTAAAAGAATAAATTAAAAGCTGCGTTTATAGCGCTTACAGGCCCGCATAATACGACCGCAACATTAACAGCTAGACGGACGCGCCATTACCGTGTATCTCTACATCTTATTTTAAAGAGAAGCAACAAAAAAGTTTGTGTCACTAATTGCATATCCATAGCTCTAGTATCAACACATCCGATCAGGCGTCTTAAGAGATTTCCGATAGGCCCCATTCCAAATTACACTCTAAGACAAGCAGTTAGAGTTCTGTTTAGGATGGAAGTGATAAAGGGCCTGGCGCTAAGACATCTGTCATCGTTAATAACAAGCAATTTGAGCCAATTTCGCATTTTTGGAATACAAGTAAGCGCCCAGGCGTCTCCCTCTCGCGGCAGGAAGTGACACAAAAACAAACACTAAATAAACCAGCGGTTGACAGCGGTTTTTGCGTCGTTGCTTTCACGCCGACGGGACGACTATAACGCGACACGATGTCGTGTTCGGGAATGTGGTCTTTATATTAAACTTGTTGGAACTGCAATACAAAGATCGCAATAAAACGGCTCGCATTAATAAACCTTAAATAATTTATTAGTCATTGCAATTAAATTGCTTGTTTAGCAAATGTACCTAATCTTTATTGCTATGAGCTACATAACTAATGCTTTGTTTTGAAAATATTTAAATTATATTTAAATAACTAATGCTTTGTTTTAATAAGATTTATCAAATATAGTTTGAAACTATATTTGATAAATATTGTGTTTAAAGTTTTTATTAAATTTTTTATCGTTTTAACAATGTTATAAATGTTCAAATTCAACAAGAATTTTCGGTTGAGTTTTGATAAATTTAACTAGATTGATAGTATTTACATATTTTAATTCCTGTTGAATTTTAATAAATTTGTCGGTAAAAGAGTTAGTTTTTCAATAAAACTTTGTATTTCTAAATGTAATTAACGAAAACATTTCATTCAAAGAGAACTTCTCGGTCAACGATTAAATGTATCGGATAGTCAATTTTCAAAAGAACTTATAGGTATAATAAAAGCACAGTTAACAAGTGCCTTCATACATTTTATGGAAAGCTATTGGTCGTACAAACCACACAAAGGAATGGAACTATTCGCTGAAAATAAACGACTGGCCTTTCAAAATCACAAGAAATGCAACTGTATTGTAGAAGAATTTTTATATTATCATTGTTTTATTGATTACAAAGCAAACTTATACTTATAATTTGAAACATCTGTATCTGATCGTGCAAGTGTCACGTTAATAGATACGTTGGAACCGCTGTGGCCTGTCATATTAGATCAAGAAATGTTATATAGGTGTGCAACTGGTAAAAAATACATTTCTTTGCTGACAATGCCACATCGTGATCGCGTCGTGTCCGTCGCGTTGCGAAAGCGATACTAATTACGCTGGTGCGACGCACTTCGCTCGCGTGCACCACTCCAACGAACGTTGCCGTAAACGCTAGCAGTTTAGATATTTATGAACATGTGTACATAATTAATTTTTACGATGGATCAGATAACGGAATCGGTGGAGCGATACGCTTGTCGCGAGTCTTGCCTTGACTCCTAAAGGTTAATTAGAGCTGAATTAGATAGGGCCTACTTTAGTGCGAGTTTTTTTTTCTCGCCTAAGAAATACCTTACCGTTGCGTGAGAGCAGCGAATTCGTCAAGTGAGTGGCAAGTTCCACAAAATCGTTAATACCCGTTTGCACTAACCTGCAAGCCTAGCATTAAAAATTAACACTTCGGCGATGATAAAGTGCTCGGAGCCCCGATGCGGTTACAGAACACCGGGCGCGGTAAGTGCTAGGATTGGTGTACGGTAATGTAAAATTTCACCAGCGATTCCGTATTTTGAAGTCGGTGTCGGTTCTTATCGCTAGATAACAGTTATTCAGCGTTGAGTTTCAGGTTAAAGAACTTCTGACAGACGCCTCGATCTTTACTCCAATGGACACAATTCTTTCCGACTCTAATGGTTACCTTGTCGTCGTCTCCCTGTCAAAATTTCCAGCACCGTGCATAGCGAATTTCAATATAATCCTTTTATTTAAAACTATCAAATACCTGACATGTTTTTTGTAACTTTTAAGGGCGTAACATTTTGTTACTGACGACATGTTTTAGTCACCGACGCCCAAAAATATGTAATGTACTCTACACTTTCACAAAAATATACCAAACTCTACTATTAGGTCTACAACCAACTAAATAAAAATTCGAAGCTTTAGCAGTCGAGAGCTTCCTTCTTAGGTGACATCGCATAACCAACATTGCCCTCGGCACAAAGAGAGCTACAACAATGTTGATGTGTAAACATCACAGGATGCTAATTTCCATTGAATGCAGTTTTAAAATCCATTGTAGTTGAGAGAAAAAGGAAACGCGATCCGGGTTGCCGAGTTACGGGCATAAATTAGGAGTGTAGGTTTAATCCGCTTACGTGAATAATCCCTTTGTTACAATTTGATGGCGTTTAGAGATAGCTAAGCCCATGCTGTGTAATGTATGTGCGTGGTGTTCTTAAAAGATATTATTCTGGAAAAGCGAGTAAGTGGGGTTAAAACGTGTCTTATCTAATTCAATGCGTAAGTTCCATGGATTATATTGTTTGAATGTGAACTCCAGAAATTAAATATTTCATATAAATAAGGGGTTCAAGTATTAAAATATATCAATACATGTTATGATTGACGAGAAATATATCACTTATTTTCCAAGTACATATGGATGTCTGTAACAGTGTCTACACCTACAAAACAATTTAAATTTTCCTATGTATGAATGTAAAATATGTACATGTGTATCACGCCATTAGCCTGTCTAAGTCCATTGCTGGACATAGGCCTCGGTTAAAGTGTTGTTGTTTAGAAACCCCACGCTGGGCATGCGGGTTGGGATGGCAGAGCCAGGCCTCTCCCATCGAATACGCTGCTGCCCGTCGGTGGCCAGGCCATGAAGGTGTGCCTATACATGCCGTGCCATACCTCGATATGCTCGTGTAAGTTTTAGCTGTTCTTACCATTTATATTTCTTAATTATAAGGTATTTTAATATAAATAGATATACTACACTTCAAAATTATATTACTCAAATATTTCCAACAGAATAGATCAACTGAGCTCATTCGAAGCTCGAGCAACCCGATAATATTGAATTAAACTTTTCTGAAATATATGTCCCGAAAATTCTCATTTGCATTTCATTCAGTACTTTCGTATAGCAGATCGGGCTGAAAAAAGCGAAAAAGCGCCCCAAATAGATACACATGTCGAGGGACGGTCGTACGTACATCGTGTTTATTCGTTGATTAAACAGAGGCACCGCAGTGCGTATGCAAGCTGGCGGACATATTACCAGGGCTCGAATTCTGATTGTTTAGAGAATTTATTACTCTCGTGCCTTGTACAGTTAATTGAATTCGCCTGTAGGATAGAGGCCGTTGGGTTGCGTTGCGCGTTTATCGCGTCTTCTCACTACGTGGTCCGGCGCCCGCCATTTTACTCCATATCTGCGTTGAGCTATTTGAGTTTTAGCCATATCACACAAACATTTTCTTTGTCAAGCCAATGTTAGAGAAAAAACTATGCCCAAAGATCCTAAAATTTAAAAATTATTGAACAGTTTTCATTTTTCTTTGTGTCAAATTTATATACATATGTACATCAACATGACGTATGTACATTTACATGACGTATGTACGTTTACACTTAGAGTCTAATTTAACCGTCTTTCCCAGTACGAACTTGCCAATGATTTATATTTTAGTGTACTGGGAAGGCGATTTACCCATGGGGATTAATTTTAGGTTACACAATGGCATTGAAGCGTAGACTTCCATATTCAGTCACCGTAACGCTATTATAAACACTACCTACTAAGGCACTTAAATTACTCGCCTGCCTATTACTTTTATTAGATATTAAAACAGCGACGACAATACAGGCAAGCGTATTAACTAATTAATAACTAAATTGTGGACAAATTGGCCTTTATGTTTAAATATAAACAGCCAGTTCTAAGTATATAATTATATATACATATCTTCACGCCAGGTCCCTTATGGGGTAGGCAGAAAGCACGGGGTGCCAAATACCTCTTTCCTTACGGACCAGCCGTGCTTCTTCCACATTCATCACTCTCTTCAAACATGCACGCCGATTTCAGAAACTTCTAACTTCCCTTGTAAATCAGAACTTGACCTATGGGGTCAAGGTAATGGGCCTTGGACTCCCTCGATACCTGCATCTATCAAAATTCGCATTGTGTATCTTCTTTGTTGTTCTTTAATTATTAGTTTTTTCATTCAAGTCCTAAGTAAATGCGATATATCGTGTGAAACGCCCTATTCTTAACAACAGTTTTTTTACAACAATATGTGTAATGAACAGTTACGAATATATCACTTTGTTCCTAACCTGAACGAACTGCAAGTCCTTCGTAAGTACGATACAGCGTAAGACTTTCTATAATTAATAAGAACTGTGTCTCCATAGGATATCGAGACAACATATTGTTAACCAGATCGTAAAGTCGATTAGACTCTTTTATCTCCTAAATCGTATTCATTAATTATCAAAGTCAACGCTCATTATCTAAGACAAAACATTTTTTGTTGCCGAGGTACGCCCATCAATCATTCGTTGAAGGCAGTTAGTGAGAAGTTGACCGAATGCTTTGACCGGGAACTGTTAAATGTTTTATTTTAATTATGCTGTTATTATTATATTCTTAATTATTATCTTGGCGTTTTTAATTAAAGCAGCTACGTATGGACGTGGGTATGTGAAAGAAATATAGAGATCGCTAGACGCCAACACTTTTGTTCTATTTAGCTAATGAGGTAATTAAATCAATATTTCTGTGTACATGTACAAGAATTTGTTTTTAATAAAATAATATATTAATGTTAATGGATATTTTGTTGACATGTACACGCATGTACATGTTTCTAAAATCAAATAAAATTTGTATACGCAAAATCTTAAATAGAAAAGAAATAATTACATCCACATATACCATAAAATGAATTCCTATTAACATCTGTTTGAAACCTTTTAATGATCATGACTAAAGTTCTATTGAGCTCGTTCACTAGTGATGTGTGACGACAGAGTCGGGAACCCTTGCCTTCGTACCTTTGTTTACTTGTATGCAAGTTGACACAGGAACACGGCCATTATACAGAAAGTATAAGAAACAGTAAAGATAAGAATAACTGTAATTATAATGATTCCCGGATCAAACTGGGTACGGAGCATCCCTCTTATTTAAAGAAACATATAAAAGATTGCTACTGCGCCGTTACTTGTTAAACCTTATATCGATAAATATTTTTATATATTATGTTTTATAGATTAGGTAGTTTATAGATTTTATATGCACTGAACTGAATTTCTTTGACAACTGCCTTTAGCGGTGTCCTCGTGTCTTTGCGCTACGCTCACATTGCTTTACATTAAAATTTCTATCTGTTATATGAATTGGAATGTGACTTACTGACTGAGAGTCCAATGATAAAAGCTGAGGCAGCAGCCGGTTATCTGCGTCAAGCCCGGAGGCGTTTATAATGTACTATATCTGTCAAGCACGAATTAACTGAATAACAGATTAAAAATAATCATAATTATAATATGTGGGATCAACTCAGTCTTTTATCTTATCCCAAGGTAGATAGAGTCTGCGCTCCGATAAATTTTACATTTAGACACGGAACAAGCATTCATGTTCATCACTCAAACATTTTTGTACTCGACTGCAAATCGAACTTGTAACCTTGTAACACGGCAAGTTGGTTCGCCATCCACTGTTCCTTGTCGCGATATGAGATTATAGATATTAATTCTGATGCGTACTCTTCAGTTGCAAATTGGTAAAAAAAGCATAATCTAAACGACTGGTGTTCACGCCGGATGACAGTAATAGGCTCGAGCTAAAAAAGCAAAATCTACGTTCCTTAAACAAACATCACAAACCTTAAGTGGAGCTGAAGCTGCAAATAAACATAAAAGATTTATTGCCCCTCCTCACTCCCGAGAGCTATGGGAAGTGGCAAAAAATCAAAAATGACAAGCGCCGAGGCGGGTCAAGTGGTCGTATTGAACAAACAAGTTAATACAAGCCCTAAGCGCATCTGTCGACGTTTCCCCAGATTGCGCTAATCTCGTTGTGGTGCGCACTTGAAAAAGACGTCGCGAATGAATCGTGTTATATAATATTGGTTTCGTAATGTTTCCTTTTATATCGAATTTCGATCAACTATTTTGTTATTAACAGAAATGTTTCATTTTCTTTGATTGCATTTATTGATTGCATAATATTATGTGACTATTTAAGTAATTGCAACGGCACTGTTACAAGATTAAACAAAGTATCAATGCGATACTGAAAATCCTGATATGATGTGTAAAAAGAATGTAAATATATTCTTTTTATTTCTTTTTATCCATTAGATATTAAAATTCATTGCATACTTTTGGTACTAATTGCATAATTTTGGTACTACATATATGACACATATATAGTTGTAAAAACTCGACAACATTTAATGCAATTTATTATTACGATATTGTAGGTAATTCGAATAACATACATAATTAACGCCAATTACACGAACCCAAAATTGCGCGCGTTCCAATTTTATCTATTACGATATTCTACCTTCTACTGATTGTTCATTTAAAGTTGCATTAATCCAAATATCCATATTAATCCACGATACCCTAAACCCTGTTTCGAAATTTGAAATTCAGTACAAAATATCATGCGTCATGAAAACCCTACGAATGGCGGGTACTACGGAAGTGTATCCTTGTTGAAGTGTCTACTGTGCGGTATCTGGTATACACGTGTCGAATGTGTTAACAGTGTTTCGAGTTTGTTTATCGCATACGAAAAATTAACATAACACTGAAGTAATGGAGTTTTTATGAAATGGTATTGATAACGCTTAGTCGCGGGGACTGCGCCACTGTTTCGCGAATAACCTCCAATGATATGGCAGAAGCAAGAAAATGTCGGATATCATAATCAAGAAAACTATAAATGTATGGACACAAGAAGCTATGAGGATATTGGTTTCGATTTAGTAATAAAACAAGATTTGTGGATGCACTTAATAGTAAGCCTCTAGTAATGCTAGTTTGGTGGTGATCATTGTTTTAGGTATATTTAACATATCCCGGTATGTATGTTTAGCGAAACAATCTTAGGACATATGCTTTACTTATAACGCAGGTTCATGAACAATACATTCAGCAAGCACTAGGTACATAGTTTATTTAAGAACTATTTAGTACCTGACATAAATTGTCCAAATTTCTTATGGGCGTCATGAAGGTGTTTTCGGTACAAAAAACCGCAATCAAATTCTGGTATTGATATAAAGAATGCAACAATTAATACAAAACTTTAAATCCATCAGTTGTTTAAGATTTTAATAAATTCAGACGGATTAATTTTACATATTAATTATACACATAAATAATAATAATTTAAGACACTAACAACATTTAATTAGAGTTGCCACTACATTTTTAGATGTACTGGCAACTTAACTGTGTAATGTTGCTATTAATCAACGGTTAGTTGCTAGCAAATAAACAAAGACTTCTGTTACACGTATTCTTTAATTTGCGCGTCTAACAAACAAACGAAAGTCATTAATAGCGCTCAAAGGAAACAAATTCATAACAAGTCATACATAAATGAATCGTACTAGAAAACAATTTGTACTGTTAGTTCGCGTGCTCCGCGCGGAGTTTGGTTTTCATATGCAAAGCTACAGTGGTTAACCGTTTCCAAACCGTATTTAACAAGGTGTTTCTTGCTTATTCAAAGTTAACACGCAATTTTGTGTTAATAAAAACTAACAGTCCTTTATTACTTACTTCGCCGCAATGTTTCTTGATGTCTTTAGCTGATTACAAGGATGATAAAAACACTGCCATTTCACTAGTCCACGATTGGGCGAACAGAGCTCTTATTATTAAACTCCGTGGGTATTATGATACGATGTATCAAATTTTTTCTGTAACCCAACTCAATTACTGGATTACTTTACAAAATACTCGTTTGCACATATTTACATACAAAGGTAACAGTAAATAATACATATACATATCTTATGATGTTAAATCATTGCCACTGCCGCGAAACAGTGCCTAGTGGTTAAATCTGAGACTAAATATTTGTGATCTATCGTAATTTTTATAGTAAATACAGTACTGCCTAATAAAGTCTTAAAGATACTTGATCATTTTAGATATAGGAGATCGAGTTACTTATTACTAGTCGAGCGAATTGCTTATCTCTCGTTGCAATCTAAAGCGTCTCTCTCATTTCCATGTATTAGGACTTTGATACTAATTCCTTTAAGCCATGTATAGAAACTAGGTTTGAATTAGGTTTCGTAATCATCCACTGCTTATATATTCGTGGTATTAAGCGTCAGTGTAATATGACGACCAGTTTGGCTATCGGCAGCCATTTGTGCTACATTCCTATTTAATTATTCATTCATTCATTATTTTCATTGGTTAATAAACAATTATTTCTACTCTGCGGTAAACTCGTTTTACACAACTTCGAATACAAGTGATATATTGAAGCTTTTATCATCCGGGATGGCACTAGAACAGATGAGTTGATATTCTATCTTCCAGTTCTTATATCATCATTTTCAAGTTTTTGTTTATTATCATTATAGACTCCTAGAGACACTACATAACATTTTCTTCAAACCACAGCAACGGTCGTGTGGATTTGTGATTAGAGGACATTCATCCAAGTGTGGAGGCGCCAGATACTGAATCATCCAAAAGAGAAAGGTGTAAATACTATAAATTTTCTTATATTAGGATATGACGAGGTAACTAGTGCGCTATATACACCATAAAAAACTATCTTTAAATGCTATATACAAGAACACAATTGGAATAGGTAAGCAATTATTCATCTCAGAACGTACGAAACTTGCCAACTCCGTTGAACTGTATCGGATCGCATTGGTAGGTGTCTAGTAAGAGCTTTCTAAGGCGCCCGGGGGAATGCATTTACATGTCACACGACCCTGTGGGAGAGGGTACACGTGGCGTTGATTGTGTCTTGTACTGCGCTACTTGTTAGGTATGTTATTGCCAGATCGATAGCATTCGTACAGACTACTCACAACACCTGCGTTGACGACTGTTTTCAAGTTTCAGGGATTGAATACATCTGATCGGGTGAATCTGTAATTTACACCGCAATTTTATCTATGCGTTTAAATATTATAGCGCATTTTTATACATATGTATAATATGTCACAAAATTAATAAATGTAATGTTCGATTTTATAATTGGGCGACAATGAAAGTACAATTCAATATGTTGTTTATGAAAAAAAATAATAGTATGCCGCGCCTCATA
Organism: Protelbella ruficauda; assembly: GCA_018245795.1. Lineage (NCBI taxonomy): Eukaryota > Metazoa > Arthropoda > Insecta > Lepidoptera > Hesperiidae > Protelbella > Protelbella ruficauda. The sequence goes on along the minus strand of DWED01000074.1, from coordinate 3,343 downwards.
AACAAAATTTTCAGCTAGAGTGAAACGGAACTTTGCTAACAAAAAAAAATATAATTGCCGTGGACAATTAATAGAGATTATTGATTTTATTTCAAATTCCTACCATTATCTACTGATTTGGTAAAGTGAGACGAACAGCATAAGACGAATTCGTGTACATAGTCGTATAATACAGATCCAAAGGTATTTGCTTCATGAAGTTGTTAACGAGACAAATTTTCACGAGATGTGGCCACATTATTACTTGACATATTTAGATGGGACAAATAATTATAATTATTATTAAATATATTTTGAACGAGTACCAAATTCATAAAGGTAAAGTATAACATACCACAATATACATATCAACATGACGTTAGTAAGGCCCTGTTTCCAGTGGTTATAATTGTGATAAGTTAGATAATTTTGTTGTTAGTCCAAACAACAAAAATCTATTTCTTGCACCGTTGACCCATCTCTTGTAAGATGGGATGGTTCGAAAACATACTTCTCTAGTTTTCCATGTGTACTTTTTTTATATGCTTAATATTTAAAAAATGGGGTGTTAGTGATTCAGGTATAATAAAAATTTATTACATGTGAATATGAAACAATATTTTTAACGCCATTGATATTAAGACGAAATAATTTTTTTTATAAATGATATTTTGATAGCAATAGTAGCTTCGTCTTGGGTATGATGATATTACAGCCGTGTTTCGACGCGGTTAGCTACGAGCAAGTGTATTAAGCCCCTCTCGCTCATTTCAGCAAGCGTGGGCCCGTTTGATCCGTTTGTAGGCAGCTTATTAAGAACTTGTATTTGTTCAGCGTGGTTTACCTGTTCTCTGTAAGCCGGGTCGGTGCGCAAATATACTCGCCTAGTAATCTACCTCTTGTTTGCATAATGTCTTTGCTTTGACGCGTTCTATCAGGATTAGGTATGAAGTCTTAGGACAAATAGGTGATTGTTTATCTAAAACGTCCTTGAGTTTGTAATTCAGTTTGTATATACCAAACGTGTTTGCTTGATAACAAAAACAAAATTGGAATAAAAAATATACATAAATACTTTTATTACTAAGTACCTACAAACGTCTATAAAATAATGTACCTGTTTGTATAACAAGACATATAAATATTTCTAGTTTTAAATATTTTATTGTTCATTCGCCATTTTCTAACAGCAATAATATTAATTAATAATCATTAAACCGTTTGTATTACGAATGATAGCCATTTCTTTAAATGTAAACTGCGGTTATTATTAGCAATTTCGAAGAAAATTAATTTTACTAATCATCAAATCGCCTCGTTTATGAGCACTATCAATTAATTCAACCAAAAACAAGTATGTTACAATAGACAAATGAAAAAGTAAATGTACATTCGTTTAATGTGAAAATTAATGATGCTTTAAGAGCTATTTTATACTTCATAAGACTATTAAACATTAAATTAATGAAATCTTAAGTAATTTTATTTTAAAGATCGATAAATTAGAAGCCTTAGATATAAACTTTAATAGGCAATGCAACGTTTTTGTTATGAATATATCTAAGTACCTACTCATATCTACGACCATGAACGACGACCATGACCACGGTGAACAATGAGAATGACAATAATAAAGTTATGCACGCCTATGAGTTGAGCTTTATATTGTAACAATGCAAGATTTCTGTCAATAATGTAAACTTTCAAAATTTGAATTTAAATAAGATGGTAAGAGAACACTTTTTGGTTTGACTATAAGTTCTCTTTATCTAACTAAACACGCCCATTACGTTGCTGTCTATTTAGAAGCATGTTACAGTACTGTGACCAAAGCGATTCAACATATATAGTCCTAAAAGTAGAGCAGCATTTCGCTACCCAATGTCAAGAAGAGAATTAATTCTGTTTAACATTATTTACAAGTCTGTAGATAATATAATAGAAACCATACATCATAAGTTGAACTAAGGATCATTCGATAAGTGGTCCTCAGTTTTATGTGAAAAACTTGCAATAATTCTAGAACCTTCTGTCGAAGCATTCCTTATTAAAGTACTAAGTATAGAGAGTTTTTTAGGTTGATACTTAGATATTACGTTTACAGACACGTGACAGTATTCTGTGGTAGCAATATATATGAGTGCCATCTCACACAGAATAGTTGGTCAATTTCAGTAATATTATAATGTACATTTTTCACATTGTAACAAGAAAAACATAAAACAAAACTCCTATACGACTTAGCACGGCCTTAAAACTAAATTTAGCACTTAGCATAAACTATCGTAACCTACTTCTGTGAGCTTTAAACGAATCAATCCGAAATAAAATTTCCAACGAGAATAACCTAACCTAACTCAATGTAGTCGACGAAACCAAGTTATACTTAGAAATCTCAAAGCATCCAAGAATCTTGAAGTATGACGCCAGGCTGTTACAAGTTGGGTCGACATCGTTCCTTAATGTATTCTGTGTTTAGAATAAGATTATAATATTAAGGAGGCTATCCGCGTTGCGCCGTGTGGATTGTGGAATTGTAGCACTTACTATTCACGGACGAATTATAATTGGAGATCGGGCGATAAGAGTTGGCTGGCAGGTGAGCGTGTTCTGAAAACTGAAAACTTTGAATTCACGTCTGTAATTTACTTCTGAGATATGTATTATAAGCTATTTGCTGTATCCAAACAAACTTATTGAGTTGAAAGTATTTGTTTTGTATTTTACTAGAAAGGGACGAGTGAATCGATTTACAAGATGAACATGAAAAGTAACGGTAGTACCTGAACCATAAATGAATAAAATTTATTATCAGATGTAGACGTAGTATACTAAAAACGTAAAAATAACGCTCGTTTCTAAGTAGTCTTTTATTGAACCTAATTACAGATACAATCATTTTTATCTACATTTAAAGTCATGAGTAAAACACTCGAGCATAATATCGATTGAAAGAAGTAAAAGATTGTATCGGAGTATCATCGCATACAGATAACGAAAGAAAGGGACTGATCCGTTCCTCACAAACTAAGAAACCTACAGACGGTTCGAACACACAAACTGTCCATTGACAAAGGGCCAGCGTGTCCCCGTCGGACCCATCGCTCGCGTTATCTCAGTTCATTCATTACCATCTAGCTTATAAAAGTCGACGGGCCGAAAACATATCGCGCCTCCATTTTTTTGTCACACCACTTAATTATCTGGATTTATATCACGATAAAATCGACCATCGACTCCGGAGATAAAAAAGCGATTTTCGAAAGAGACAAAAAGAACTGAATTACCTTCTAAAATGGACCTTTTACGAGTTTTAGTTTGATCGATTGTGCATCTGAGACAATAATACCTACAGATAAATCAG
>DWED01000073.1:0-15695 GCA_018245795.1 Protelbella ruficauda | reverse complement strand
CCGTACATATAACAATATTTAACAAAAACACAAATTTTTCAACAACTATCCCTTATTTTGTTAAAGGGCTGACACACACGTGTTTTATGACCTCTCAGGTTGCGACACCGCCACTTGGGGATTTCTTAGAATCAGCAACTTTTGTAATTGTTCCTGTAATGACTGGGGTCTAATCTTTACAATATGTATATATTATTTCAAAAAAACATCAGTTTAGAGTTCAGTTGCATTTGGGACGTTCATGTGATAGTTTCAACTGTTCGCATGCGCATAAAATGGCAAAAAGGAAACAGATTTCACTTGAACAGTGAAGTGCTATCTGTACTTTGAGGGAGGAAGGATATTCTATGCGCCAAATTGCAGATAAGGTCGGTGTTTCATACCAAGGTATCCATTAAACTCTTGTACGAAAAGAAGCTACTGGAAGAAACGAAGACCGGATGAGATCTGGACGTTCTAAATCTACGATTAAGCAAGAAGATAACTACGTTGTGGTGTTATCTAAACGAAATCGACGATTAACTGCACCACAAATTGCTGCTACTTTAAATGAAACGCGAGAAAAGACAGTTTCAGTAACAACTGTAAAAAGACGTTTACTGTCTGCTGGGCTAAGAGGATGTGTAGCGGCCAAATATCAAGTAATCAAATATCAAGAATAGCTATTAACTATTAGTAACAGCACTCTTATTAACATGGCGACTGGACTTATTACTTCAGTTCCGTTCCAGTCCAATCCTGTTACCAATTGATACTAATAGTTAACAGTATTGTTCAATATTAGATGCGCATACGATGGGCGGTAGAAGTCACTCTTAACTGCTGCTTGCTCGTTTGCTATTCTCTCCATGAAAATATCAACTATTAAACAGATTTTGGTTTCACTCTTCTCAGTCTTTGTGGCGATCCGTGTCCAACAGTGAAATTTAAAAGGGTTGATGATGAATTAGATGTTCAGTGCTGTAATATCATTCATTGATAATGCTCAAACTCAGTTTTTTCGTAACAAACCACAACAATGAATACTTTGTCATCCAATTTGTCCTGTAATTTGGACAAGCGGCCTGAAAACTAACAATAAAGATAAAAATAACTTACTCATGAAATAATAATGGATTTCTGATGATTTACTTGAGTTTAAAGAATCTTATATTAACTATCGGTCTTACCTCGTTCCGCAAGTATATTATTTTAAATATTCGGTAGCAAAATCGTGAACATAGTTGAGTTGGCGAGGAACTCAGGAAGTTGTTACCTACCAATTAAGTAAGCATTTCTAATTAAACTTTGGGACGCTTTTCCTGGCTCCTTTTTAGACTTGTTAAATATAGAGAGCGTCAACATCAAAATCGACTTTGAGACGCTCTTTTCAATATAACTTTCGAGAATCTTCGCTTACTTAAGAAGTAGCTGAATTCGTATTTTGATACTCTTTTGATTGAAAAAAAAAATATGCTAATGGGACTTTACAACTTGTTATCAGTTATATAAAATATTTCATGTTATATGTTTCATTGTTATAATTTTTAAAATATATATTTTTAAATTCTGTATTTGTCTTTTTTTTTTTTCTCTGTGATGGAATAAATGTTTATCTTATCTTATCTTATCTTATCTTAAATATAACACTACGGTGTTACGATCAGTGTCGGATACTGCCGATGTTGATATTTTTGATGTTTTCTCATTGAAACAACAGAAAATACTACTACTGTAAGTTTTCTGTGTTAATTTAAACTTTTACGGGTTTCTGTCACTGAAAATATTAATTCCTCGAGAACTTTCCTACGTTTTAGAACTATCGTTTAACATCTATCCAGTTCATCTGACATGATAAATTTACAAGTTTCCTTTGGTTACATTATTGAATAACTATCAATAGGAAAAATGTTACGACGATTCTGAATTAAAAATATAAACAGGGACATACAAATTTAAAACTTTATTAAATGTGTCGGTAACGCCATTATGGCTGCGAAATATACATAATTTTAAGCGTTTATTTTAATACCCGTGAGGGACCTGGCACGAAGTAATAATTATAATATTACATGTATCAACTCTACTAAAAAGAAAGCAGTATGACCATGAAATGTACATATCATTATCTTTGTAAGTAAAAATAGTAACTGTAGTAAAAAACAAAACTTACACAAATGTGTAGTCTTGTTAAAGTGTAATAAAACTAAAGTAAAAGTCAGTGTAGTGGAAATAAAGTAAAAATAAGCATTTTAAAAGTAAAGAAAAGAGTATTAAAAGTGTACCTATAATAAATAATATATTGTTGTTAAGGCTCTTTTATGGCAAAAACCGTAAAGTAGACATTTAAGCGGTCGCAGTTAGAATTTCACCTTAAGTCACATAATTAATTGGCATTTGCTAATATCGACCGGTCTCGGGTACCTTTGTTACTTGCTAGCAAAAGGCTCATAAAATTCCTTAGGTATTTCTAGGTTCGTATATTTTTATTTTATAGTAGGCTGAGTATATCTTATACATATGTAAATATATAAATAAAAGTAATGTACGTCCGACATGTTATATCGAATTATGTTCATACTATTTTTTTTAAACGTAACAAAAAACGTAAATCACGTCTGTAATCCCCGAAGGGGTAGCAGAGGAGTGTAGTACACTCCCACGTTTCACCATTTTTTTATATAAAAAATAAGTAAAAAATATTCTTACCTAAAATGTTAATGTACGGATGAGTTAACTAAATAAAATATTTATTTATTACGTTACCTAAAATTTGTTCTTAGTTAAAATCAGTGCATTCTGTCGGTATATTTAAAGCGAACAATCAAATAAGCTTTAGCGACAACGCTTATCCAAAAGCTTTCACAGCACAAACTTTCACCTAAATTATAGCATAAACGTCATATAAATATGACACAAACATCACATAAATACACATTAAGTGCATTATAATAATTAGTATTTCGCCGAAAGAGCTGGCCATCAAATTAAAATAAAACACAACGAATTACAAAGGGTAATTTTCCATGCAACACAAACGCAATTTATGTAACAACAAGCCTTTAACAAACATTCCAGTAAGCTTGCCGCATTGATGACGTGACGTCACGTGAAATGTTGCATAGGGGTAGTTGCCCTTATACTTTTTAAACAATCATATTGAGGACAAAACTCGTTGTAAGTCTGTTTGGAAATGAACATTGTGTTCTTTGTTAAGTCAAAAAAGTAAGATTTGATGTAGGGCGTATACTTAATATTAAATATTTGGCATCACTGCTATTTTTAAACTATATACATACCTATATAGAAATCTTCACGAAAGGACTTTAAGGGATAGGCAGAGAGTGCGTAATGCCAAATATCTCTATCCTTGCAAACCTTCTTCCACATTCATCGCTCTCTTCATACGTGGACTCCGTTTTCTGTTTTCCTATTTTAAAACTAAGGATTTCGTTTATCGACGTTTGTAAGTGGTATTATGAAATTTGTATCAAATTTGAATTTTTTTTTATCATTACGATTTCGACTATATTTATCATTATAGTTGTCCCAATTCGATAGCATAGTCAATATCAATGATACAAATGTCAATTTAGTAGAATGAATTAATTAAATGATGTCGATTAATAAAATGTTAAAATAGTAAAAATATACAATAATAAAAATGTAATAATAATAAAAAGGTATAATAATAAAAACATAGAAATATTATATATAGAGTGGGGAAGACATACGGCTGTCAAACGATTAGAAAGAGAGAAACGATCGCGTTAACTGTGTCTGACGCTAGCGCTATCTGTGCGTGTGCGAGTACAAGGAGACAGACAGTTAAGCTCATTTGTTTTCTCTTTATTTTTCGATGGACATATCTTAGGCTGGCTCCCCTAATCTACGTATAATATACCTTTGAAAAAAAATTTAATAATAGTAAAAAGTTACAATTATACAAATGTCAAAGTAATAAATTGATAAAATAAAATATTAGCTTAAAATAACAAAATCAAGTAATCTTAAAGATATAGCTAGGCAAATACATATTTAGCAGGTATAGTGAGTGCAACACGACTTGGTAATAAAATATTTTAAATTACAATAGAATTGAATTGAATTAAATGCATACAATTTTATAATTTCGGCTTACTATTAAATAACAATCAAAATCTTAACAACTTATTTGAATTATCTCTTATTACGTAACGCGCGCTTGCATCGTTTTTCGACAATGTTCATATGAGCAGATTATTCGTCCAATTACAGCGGTGTAGGTAGTGACATACATCAGTAGACGACAACGTGCGGTTTTCATTTTCCTCGTGTATGAACCAGCGTGCATTATAAAACAGTACAAAATCTCTACATAAACCTCTACATACACACATACGTATGTTGACATATGTTTTACTATTCCGTCTATACTACTCATATAGTGGGATTACAATTATTCTGCCGTACAAATGCCTCTATTCACTGTTTTAATTACTTTCAGCGCCGGTTTTTTCGCCTTTTCAGCAACAGTATTTGTGCTTTGTTGGAATTACTTTGTCAGAATAGTTTCATAGAGCGCAGAAATGAGTTTTTTTAGGAAAAAAATTGTAAAGGCAATTTATCATTAAAATAGGTGTCCTTCGAAAGATGTTGTCGGTGTCATACAAAAAGTAATAACGACAATCTATCTAGTCGGTCGTGTTATATAATTCTGCCAGGAAAATATTATTTGGGTGAGAAGCATTTTCCAATTAAAGTTTTCTTACTAAGTTCCCGGAAGCGGACGTGACAACGCGTTCGAAGTTCCAAGCGAGTAATAAGCTTCGTGAGCCAATCTCGTCACCAAACGTCGCTTTATGAGTTACAAGTGACGTGTGGAACGTATGTACCTAGATACTATAAAATATTTACATATCGTATTGTCTTAATTCTGTTAATTAAAATTACCTCATTGAAACAATAAGCTTCTGCTAGGACTGGACAAATAGAAAATAAAAAGAACGAACATAGCAGTATCATAATTATTTGTGCTCGAACAGGATAACGGCCATAAAAAAAATGGAAAAGATTTGTCAGCCGCCATTATTTTTGTAATACGTCCCACCAGAAAACAACTTCGTAGGTTTTATTGAGAGCCAAAATCGATATACCCACTGCTGGTTGGAAAGCAAATTTCTTTCTTTCCAAATGTATTCGCGTGGAGGACTACGTCGCGAGTATTGTATGATAACAACAATCTCGCCCGCGGCATTCTACAATATCTCGAAATGAAACCTCCGCCCACTGTACGGTGGGAACTTTCGTAAACAGCGAGGAATTACTTGCTGTTTTTTCTTCATCGCGCTTAGATCCCTCGTAAACGCTAACGGTAAAAATAATATTAGGGACAAAATGGTTTTCAACGATATTTAATGGGTTTCCACAGATGCGATAAAGAAATTTTTATTTTCTTTACGTCGGTCTCATCTACTAAAGAATACCTACATTCCTCCAGTAAACCGTTTAATATATCTTTTATTTCGGAATAAGTAACGTACTCATTTTTAAGTCGATCGTAGTCCAACTCGTTTTCTAGCATTTAGGTATTATAGTTTGTTATGTATAGTTCTAAAACTTTAAGTACTTTAATACGTACAAGTGTTTCTAGGTAGGTACACATCATCAAACTGACGGATCGTACTCCTTATTAAAAAGAAGAAACTACCAATAAAACATGCATTTTCTCCTCCAAAATTATTCAGATTAATTATTGTCACGAAAAACTGACTGTGTCCACGATAAATGGCACGTTTTCTAGGTCGTGTGACTTGCCAACCGATGTTGATAATAGGAAAATATTTCCGTACACATGTAGATAAGTCGTTGTAAAAATGATACGGTATTATTTTACAAGGCATTGGTGTCAAGAGGACCGACTGGTACGTGTTTGTACTCCAAATATTTGGAGAGGAAGGGGTTGAAGCGTAACAATGGGTGTGCTTATACGAGTACACAAACAACTCGTTACTTAGTACGTACACAGACTTTGCGAACACCATTGCGAAAAACGAAACTTAACACTTAAGTCTGTACTATTTCGTTGAGAAACATATGTTGTTATTCTTTGTTTTTTTAACATGTTTGTTTTATTACATTTGTCGATATACATGCAAGTAATATCATTAACTACTTATGATATAATCTAGGAATATTTAGCTAAGGGTACATATATAGTCTTATTAAAGTTTAATACATGTTTAAATTGTTCTAAAGAAAGGAAGACTTAATGAAAATGATTAAGTATTTTTTATACAATTGTTTAAAGTCTAAAGATCGTGACACTGTCTATCTTGTAAGGACCTTAGTATGATGATGTATTCGTAAAAAATTAAATACATAATAATTTATGACTTATACAGCGCAAACTTCTCCTCAGTAATCGGTTTATTTCCTGCTATAATCAAAGTGATATTTAGTAGTTGAGCTAATTGAGATATAGTAACGATTATGCAGTAATATGTCAATGCTTATTACTGACACAGATTTGGTATTAATTTTACGAAACATAAGGCAAATGCAAGCCAGAAATTCGTTCACACCGCCTACAGTCAATTTTTATCCAATAATTACATAATATTCACAGTTTAAATGCTAATAAAGCTGTGATTGCACATTTAATTTCAAAATCCGCCATCGGCGCAATCAATGATATGGTAATTATCAGAATTATTAGTAAACATTGATAAATATGGGATAATTTAATTGAACGTGTATAAGATACTCGTAATTTGCATGCGCGTTGTCAAAGCAGACAAGAACTTAGGAACTCACTGATACCTGCCTACACTTCTGCACTTCAGTTAACGTGAATAATTTTTAGAATATCTTATTTCATGTAGCAGGTACAGAAAATGCTCGTCTTCATTAAATCGATTTGCGAATATCGCATCGTAGCCAAATTGCGGTTGAATCTAGTCTGCGGCAGGAGCTCCATGAATAGATCTGCTAAATGCGTACGCCGTCAATGGAACCTCCCATTTTCATAAAGGGCGTAGACGTCGCTCCAAACGCGGCCGGTTAACAAATCGAACGCTACTGAGCGAAACAAACGACCTCTGAAACTATGCCACTATAGAACGTCGGAGTTCTGTAAACTGAAACTTGAACAATCGTGGGGGAACCAAAAAACACGAAAGCTGTTAAACCCCATCCGCGGAGTCACGCAAAGAATTCACCGATTTCATAATAACCTACTTTTCAAACGCAATAACATGAAGTGTGAGGTTTGTTGGTATATTTTAAGAAAATGCTAATACCAACGAAACATTGTAAATAGTATTTTAATGGCTTCTGCATTGTTACTGAGATGAAACAAATTTTATTATACAAATAAGACACGAGTAGGTTCACCCCGTATTCTGTTTCTATGGGACGTATAACATATGCACCTACCAAGTACCTGTGCCTACTCCTTTGGGGTAATACAGGCGTGATAACATACTATGTTATAATACTACTACGTATAGTACTATTATAGTTTAGCTATTTAGTGTATTCATGTTGTGACTGAAAGTTTATAAGAATAACCGAAACAAACTTTGTCTCTAATTTAAGTCTTAACATAATCTTATTTTTATACCTTAACATATTCCAAAACTAAAACTTAAATTATGATACAATATCAATACAGAAAAAAATACACGGCACCCCATCCCACTGCGGTACTTCATAATATTATAATGTTATGAAAACAAAGCTTAGGAAAAAACATAACCTTGGAGAAAGAATTTCTTAATGAAGATTCAAATTTAGATTGTACAAGTTTCGTACGTTTTTATGAATTAGTAATGTTATTTTGTATTTTAATAATAATGTTTATTGTATTTGTTTCAGGTATATACTGAATAATCTCCTTTTCGAACACTCGTACATAGAATTGGTTAGCAGTACACACCTCGCCCACAGAGCGTCATCTTCCTGCCCTATTCCTATACAAATTATTGGAGGTCGGTAAAATTACAAATAAATCCAAAACTTAATGATTAGCGATTTTGTCATTTAATATCTTCCATACACCAGCATAATACTTTATTGATTTACTAACAAATTATAACGTAATACCTGATTTTAATATCCACCATCATATGTTATTATATAATAAATGACTTGACTTACGTATACTATACTTTAAAGGGAAATAATATTTAAACTTTTCCATTGTGCTGCTAGTATGTGCTAGTATTTGTTAGGCCCTTATTAGGCAACATACTCGTACCTATAGTATGCTAGTAGTACTTAGACCTATATTTTTACCCACATAGTTTTCTACATACAATCAACGAGTTTAATTACTTTAGGCAATTACCGCAAAGAAAATTTCAACTTTAGATACGTAGTAAGTGGTAGAGGCGAAATGACAGGGGGCATGACACTATATTTTTACTGCGGCAAGCAAATTTCACGCTTGTCGAAGCTCTAGCTACAGTAACATTTTCATACCATTTCTTTGTCGTTTCACACAAGGGAGATGGGCGTTCGCCGTTTTTATCGTTGCTCCCGTGCAGTTTCTGACGTCGTTTACAAAACCCTCGTGGCGTCTACAATGGATCCTTTATCGACTTACTTACCACCTCCTTCACATTCGCATACGTCGTTTACTGTCCATACAGTGTTGTACGAAGCTCGGCTATTCATGAAACTTTTATTTGGTTTACCAACATCATGTTCATGGCGTTTAAAATTTGAATTGAGAAAGCGTGGAATAAAAATAACTTATTACACTCAATCAAGATTTGGGTATAACACAAAAAGCTAGCGAGTGCGTGCGAGCCTAAGATAAAAGTAATTTAGTAGCCTCCTGCAGGAGAATGTTATCTGAGGGGCTTGGGCCGCGTCTGTTTACCCGGTCGCCTTAACAAAGCAAGTTAATATATCAAGTTGTCGACTGTACCGTGAGCCGCGAGACGTAGCTACACGAAACTCTGTTTGTCAAGTTACGCGAGGCCATTATAATAGCTTTACTGCTGAAACGCGTGTAATGGCTTCGTTCGCAAACAGATTCAGTTGCTGTAATATGTGTACTGGGCCTGATAACGTCACACGATATCAAATTTGAAATATTCCATGTATCAACTGTCGTTTAAAAATTATGCAAAATTTTGGAAAAGTGTGTATATAATATGTGTGTGTATAACTAATGTCATGAATATTATATTTCCACAACAGCAACAAAACACTTTTAACCTAGATTTTTAGTAACGACCTGAAATGAACTAAGTAAATTGCTTGGCATTTCTTTTGGCATTGGAAATTCGCATCATAAAGCGTTTGCGTTTTACCGAAAATTGAGGAAATTCAAAAATAAATAGGTAACCTTCCTTACACGGCAAGTTAAAGTTCCAACAGAAACAGCTAGGAAAATTTCTCGTTAATAAGAACGAAAAACACAATTTATTTCCGCGTCATTTCGTTATAAATCTTATCCGGGATCGGAGTTTCCCGACATCGGTTTAGTTGAGGTGGAAATGAAATAAAAGTGCACAAATCACGCGTGAAATTGAATTCGATCCGCTGCTGAAGTAATTGTTCGCCGGGAAGTGACTGCCAGACTGCCACTCCGTGCTACAAATCTGTACACCATGTATTGACACTCCATTATAGTTTTCTGTCCGCTACAGAAATTTCTTACTTCATTAAAGTTTGTACAGTTACTGCAAAGTGGTCTGCAAAACAATTCAATCAGAGACATTCAGGTGTGATCTGAGATTACAATCGTGAACTAAGACTATTCTGTAGAATTGTTTTATTGAAAACAGTAGCAGTTGATGATAAAAGTTGTCTAATTCTAAATATTATTATCATTTATAGTACTGGAAAATTTTAGAATCTTTGAACAAATTGACTACGTCTTAAATTGTTTATATTATATGTAATAAGATTCTGGCACATCAATGAATAAAACAAAATTGAAAATAGAAACGGTACGCATTGAAATTAATTTTAATCACATTTATGATGATAATTATAATGAATTTGTGACGTGGCTGAATTTATTTTACAAATTTAAGAACCGTAGAAAAAGTTGAAAGCATACATAATTCAAAAGGCAGGGGCTGCGGGAGCCGGCGTGAGGGTGAAAATATGTCGCCAAGTTTCACATTTTCAGCCAAGATGACGCCCCCGGGTCTCATTTATCAAGCAAATAATAATTAATTGAAATTATGCTGTCAGTTTCCTGTTGCAAACACACGTTCTCAGTCTCCCTCTCCTGTTCTATTGTTTGTAACATTTGAGTAATTTCCAAATAAATGAAAACAGTTTTGTTAAAGTAAGGCACATACAGATACAGGCGAGATGTTACGTTAAAGCATGAAAGTAAATGAATGAAAATATTAAAAACAAAATTATGCATGCATTCAACGTGCTGGACAAATATATAAATTCCTAAGCGCCTGTATATAAAAAAATAACGTTCAAACGATAAAGTTAATAAAAATACTTTTATACGTTTAACCTAGAAATATAACCTAGAAAGGAATTGGAAAGAATGTGCAGAAAATGTAATTATTGCTGCGTTAAATGTAAGCGTGGCATGCAACAATTTGACCATGTTGACCTCAACCGAACAAAATGTACATTGAAGTAGCCTAATGTTTTCCAAGCCGTCAATTCCAAAATTTCCAAAGCATGCAATCTATACGTAAATCACATACTATCGATTATTCGTTGCAGGCAACGGGGCTCCACATTCCACCGAAAATATCATAGCAGTTCAGATCAAATAAATTCGTTTCGTGTGGCAACAATACAATTCTAAAGAACACGACTTTATGAACTACATATAAAACATTCCTTGTATTAGGGTCCAAGTATAGCTTCAAGTATAGCTATGTTTATTTCACGTAAAACCTTTCTTTCATTCGACTACTTATTGGGTTTTAGTAGCTTTACATACATATTCGGATATTCGAGCACTTTTACATCAGATGTACAACGTTCGAACATCGATGTGGAGTAGCGTTGATGACATTGTTAAGCACAAACGGCGCTCTGCGTTGCAAAGCTGCGGAGTCATTTCCATTTTATTCCTGACACGTTCGGTTATGCAAATTGGTATCCGCATCTAGAGCAGCGTGTTAGATCACACGTTAAACTATCCGCCTCAGCTAGTTCTAGCCAACGATCGCATGACCTAACTTCTAAATGAACTTCCCACACCGCTTCCTCTATTTCAGCACTTGTAGAAGTGTGTTCCAATTTTAAAAAATTGTTTTCGGCAAGAAATTCCCTAAATTTTATGGCTAGGTTTCCAATATAAATACTGTCTTATTTATCGTATTTTTGAAGGAGCATATGGCATACAGGCGACTTAATGTGGGCAGTCACAGAAACCTTTTTTTTAGTATCGGTGCAAAATCTTCAAAAGGTACCCCATATCCTGAGAGAGTTTCCGCGTTATATGGGATTTGTACCGCAATCTAACCCCCTCGGTGGCCTTCCCCTGTGCTAATAGGAAAACTTCGGGATCTCCGACGAAACGAATCGGTGCCTTCTTAGCGCGGCGTCGCGTCCGTCCGGGCCCTGCACCAGGGAGAGACATGTCATAGAAACTCACAACATAATAATACGTATTTGCAAATGAGACTGATTTTCTAATTGAAATCGACCAAAGACGCGTTGTTGTCTCTTAAAACTAAGGATGTACTCCGCATGTTTCAGCCTCATGTTTTTGATACAAAAAAGTCGCTTCTTAATAGTAATGAAAATTATACTGGTGGTTCTTTCCTAGGCTAATACTGAATAAAGGAATGAAAAACAAACATTCTCTTAATTTATAGTCATTGGCTAGTTACGTGTTTAATTTTACAAATTATGATTGTAACCAATGAAAATACAATTAATACGTAAATTATTTATATGCTAAATGTAATTAAATATCGTAATGAACGCTAGATGTACTGTCAAAAATGCTTTTCAACGTTTTTATTATCTGCCGCTTCGCTGTTACTCTCGTCGAAATAGGATATTGTTCTGCTGTAAAAAGTATCTCCCTTTATCTTGGCCCAAACATTAAAATGTCACAATGTCATATTCATAATATCCTTAAAATCGGTTTATTTGTGATCAATTGAACACCGAGTGAAAGCAGACAAACAGACGAAAATGTTCAAAGCTGATTTACAGATCCGTATCATGGTTACGCTTCAGTTTCATTTTTTAACCCAAGTATCTAAGTTGTGGTTCCCACTTAGGTTTCAATCTAAAGTAAAAATGGAATCAAATAAGCAGTTTTGGTTTCGGTTAAAAATCGAATTTTGGTTAAACACTAGCAATAATTATTCAAAATCATTTACGCTGATTGTACAACCAACGTAGTTTATTAATGACCTTATACCTCGCTCCTCGACCTATCTGACCTCATTATGTCGATCTACGGCAACATTCGCATTGGGAACTGTGTTGTCTCGCCATTAAAAATCGGCTCTCTTTAATGATTACATTTTAATGACTCTGTTCTCATAGCGACGATAGTGGACGATAATACTGAAAAAGAAAATATGCTGAGTTCAAAAATGTAATCATTTAAACAAAATTATATTTTTCTTATTTCAAATTGGTTTAAATATTAAGCAATTTCAAGTATACAATTTCAAGACTTAAACCAAGATGGAGTATACATATAATGAGGAAGAATTGTTGTTAAATATGAGATGTACATGTAATGTATGTATTCCATAAATTTACTGGTGTTGTGAGGAAAATAAAGCCGTTTCAAAAGATTACCGGCTGTATACAAATGAGGTTCGCTTGTATGTAGGTGCGAATTGTCGGATTAGGTTTGAATTTCCACGTTGCGAGAAAATTACAAATTAACGTAATGTGTGTACTCTAGTAGTGTGGGGAGTGTAAATAATTTGTACACGTAAATGCAGTTAATTAGTGCGACGCCGGTTTTCGAGTACCCAATGGCGGGTGAAATCTCCTATAATGGTAAGGTCTGCGTATTTTGTTTGATAAGTATCAACAGTAAATCAATATACATATGTAATCTGCTTTAACTTCGCATCATATTATTATCTTTCGATTTGAACTAAATACATGAGGCTTTTATGGAGTATTGATTGGATTAAAAAGTTTAGTCTTTGATTTTCGGGATATAAATATATGTATTTGTAACGATAATTTTTCTTAAATTATTATTTTTTCATTTTTTGATACAAATTTAAGATTTTCATTTCTACTATAAACGTCTAAAACGAACGTCATGTGATAAAGTTTATAGAACATTAGTAACTCCCCATTAAGCAAAGATATGACAGTTCTTTATTTAAATTTTTGCAAGTAACACCTCAGAGACTGAAAGCGACGGAACGTAACGGAGCGTAGAAATGCTTTGTTTTAAACATAATTATTGTTAACACTTAGGAGAACGAGAGGTATTTCAAATATTCTATCATCGAAATAAAAGCAAACTCGAGGAAGGAAAGGACGTCCGGAGTGGTGTAGAATACCGACATTTCAGTTTCCCTAGGGCTGTGTATTCTTATAATCAAGATGTTAAAATCAATTTATGGAATTCGAAATATGCACTGAAACTGCTTAATTGAAAGTAACTAGTTTTGATTAAGTTTTGAAGGCCTTTTTTTAACTTTTCATTCACTGTAATTAATATTATTATGGTAATTGGCCTTTTTTTCTGAGATTTTGTTTGTTAGAGAGAAAGTCCCTAGATTTTGAAATATAAATATCTAGGACCAGTATGCAAATGTTGGGACTCGAGTTTTTTCCTTAGTTAATACAATTCTTAGAATTCCTTAATCAATAATGATTTATATTACTTGTACATAGGTATCATTTATATATATATATATTTATTTATGACAATGAGTTATTATTTTATTACATTTATGTTCATCAGCTGTGTGACAAGAATGTTATGAAAAAACATATTTGCGTACATAATGCGCACTACAAGTTCAGGTAAATAGTTTGAAGAATTAGAAAAAAAGTAAGAAATATACAGAGAGTTCCTTTTCCTTCTAAAATACTTCAAAGAAAGTTGGAATGGTGGCAACCCTATATATATCTATACCTCTTTGGCATCTCTAATGTCCACTCAGTTTAATTAAATTACTACCCGGGCAATTGAGAAGTGCACTAGCTTTCTCTCAAAGAGTTACTGGGAACTCCGTGATCGGGAAAACAGATTTTATCATAGGGTTGCTCATAAAGAATGTTTGCACGGCGGCCATTTTGGAGCGACTCTCCTCGCCGCTCCATTACGTCACAAGGTTTAATACCCACATATACTGTAACTAGATTTAATTGCTCGACGAGCTACTAAGAGCTTAGCAGACTTGCATTAATAGGATCATCAGATAGAAATAGCTTTCGATATTCAAAATTAAGATAACATCTCTTATAGTGTGCATTTTAATATTCAATTAAATACGGAACTAATTTTATGGTCATATTTGTTATTAGAAGGCCAATATATTTCATCGTCGATATTATTTTGTTAATTACAGCGCTAAAATTAAAAAGCGATCAAGATACCAAGACATACGAGTAAAAGCAGAAATCAAATATAGCTAATGTATAGATGAAGAGCCCAATTTAAATATTAAATGAATAGATACTCATGAATAAAAAGTTTTTGTAATAAATACTAAGCTATTAAGTAATTCACTTCTCATAGTCATCTAGCTAAGGACTTTTATAAAAAATGTCTACCATTGTATATCTGATGAAGTATATTTTATTTAAACAATCGTTTCATATATTATCCGCGTCCATGTAAGTACTTTTGCTAAACAAGAAGAACAATATTTTCAAATTATTTTTCATTTTAAAGTGTTGTTATTTTGAATGGGATACAAGATAATGTTCACTAAAGCTTGACTTTAGAAGCTAAGCTGTACTAAATTGTTTGCTCCAACACATAATTTATGTTCCTTGGAAACGGGTGTAGTGTAGATGTATCATTCGAGATGAATCGTACCAACGCAGCGCGTACAATTTCTCTAAAAGCGAGGGTGTCGTGAAGCTATCCCACCTACGTGTCTAAAGGCTTTGTAGATACCGAACTAGACTCACCTACATAGGGAATGTATCAATCTTGCTGATGAGCCACCCCGCAACATCTCCTCAAGACTATTGTTACTTTTTAATGTGAAAGACTTCTTTGTCCCTCATTGCGCAGAATACGCCCTTTCTTACAGAGACCTAGTTAGATAATAAGGTAGTACAATTGCAAGGTCTATTTTTACATTTTTATGAAACTTGGTCTTTTTGCCTTCCAAACAGGTCAAGCAGTAAGCTTTTATGATACAACTATTAATTTTTTTTTCTATAGTGTAAGTAATGGGAACAAATACTTGTCATATTTCGGTTCAGTAGTTTTTCTTGATACTTGAATAACAAAAATTAATATAGCGATTACATGCTTACTGCTTCATGTTACATGATTAATGCTTACTGATCTTACACCCGATAACGACTACAGTACAAAAATTAGATTTCTATCGTTTATCGTCTGTTTTCACACACAGCATAATTATAGGATAAACAGTAGGGGACCTTTTCATTTTTTTTACCTTTTACTATTATGACATATTATGCATTCATGTGTTAAAATGGATTATTATATAATACATATTATGTTTTTAACTGTTGGCGTAACGTCACGCCTGTATCTCCAGTTATGTTATATGTTAAATTATGGAATAAGCTGTGGGCTTATTACCATTCAC
>DWED01000072.1:0-15770 GCA_018245795.1 Protelbella ruficauda | reverse complement strand
ATTATACACAGCTGTGGCGGACCTGTATCTACCACCAAGCAGCAACGATTGTACAATACTATATGAAATAAAAGCGTGATAAAGCCAAACTTTAGCTGAAACTCTATATCCTCTGGAAAAGTAACTAACGCGTACAATAGTGAGGTTACTTACAGAACTGAATTCTCATGTAATATCATCTATGTATTACTGTTGTTCGATATACCAATGTAAAGATCATGAGAAGCTCATATGTCCACTTAACACCAGCTGTTCTATCTGATTGTACGCTTTTGAGGATGTATAAAACTTTATAAAGGTGAATTATCGCGAATTATCTTCAACTTCAGTTATTAATCTTTAGGAAACATTAGACTTGGACAATAGAATGCCTTTATAATACGAAGTAAATACGACTTATGGCGCCTGTCCTTTTTGACAAACGCAATTCATAAATAATAATACTTTTATCAAAAAGTTAAATTGGCAACCTTATCTGAGCCCTGAGATGTGGCAAGCGGGCGCTTTGATGGCGTCGGCATTCGGCTGAACACCTCCTCAACGTTCCTTATTGCTTTTCACGTATTCATATGACAAATGTTAAATTTTATACGAGATACAAAATTACATATTATATTTATTTTATTAAGTACGTATATTAATTCGTTTTAATGCCAAACTATAGTAATAGTATACGCTGATCGATTTCAAGTACGGAGTACGAGTATAGCAAGCATCGAAAAAGCGTAACATCGCGCCTGTGGCCCAGGAAGGAGTAGGCAGACGAGTGTAGTACACTCCCATGTTTCACCAGTTACGAATACGTAGCGAAATGGAATAGGTGGTAAGTCTATTCCTACATACCGGGCACAGATTTAGACTCCGAGCAGCTACTGGAGTTTTTACTAGAAAATCTAGTTTAGAAAAATCAAATAGTACCCTATCCGGGATTTGAACCTCTTGATCAGTAGTCGCGCTTGTAACCACTCGACTAGCGAGACGGTAATTGTTTATATACATAACATCCACTTCTATCAACATTGTAATCCAATAGGGATTTATTATCAGCCCTTATGCCCTTATCTGTCTTATCTGTCCAATGATGGACAAATTTAATAAAGGCTTTTTACTGAATTTTGTTATACATAAGTATTATTCTGTTTTAATTTTATTTCTATTAAGTGTGCATACATTTATACAGGTCGGTTTTAGCCTGTTTGCCCATCACACCGTTCAAATGTGGTTCCGCAGGTACACAATGTTGACAATATTTTATTATTTTTAACTATTTAGTTCCATATAGCACTTCAGTACTTTTATAACAAAAAAACTCACTTGTAATTGAAATATAAATTTAAATCTATGTTTACGCGTAATAAATATGATATCTTAATACTGTATGTTACACCAGAGTAAGTGTTTCCTTTATTGGGCGATTATCGAGAAATTATTTGGTTGTAGTGTACACGGACTGTCGGGAGCGTTACTTTTAATTACGTCTTTATTCATCCGAGCGGTCGGCGTAACGAAGCCGAAACGATTTAATGTCTCCCATAAGAAAGCTTAATGCTTAATCCAATTCGGATCTGATGAGATTCGAAAGATGAGATTAAAGTATGCTGAGCCATATTTTAGTTTAATGGCACTTGTCTTTTAAGTAATCAGACGATGTACTATTACCAAGAGACACCGCTTACAACTGGAGGCTGGTGACGGATGATTTTGTACTTAATCGTGTGACAGAAATCGTACAACTGAAATCAAATTGAAGAGATTAAAATAAAGTTCTTAATAATGACACCGCTCATGGCACTTACTTTATAATTTTTACAGAGAAAAAAAATGAAACAATAAATATACAATTTTCTTTGAAACATTTGAACGTTTTGACAATGATCGTCGTCCACAATTGGAGAGGGGAATTGTTTGAGGGCTGTATGAACTAGGCCAATAGTTACAAAACCATAACTTCCATTATATTATTATTATATTCATATATTCATGTTCTCGCTACTCGGTAGCCGTTTGCGATGCTACGGCAGCTGGTTCAAGTAAAATAAATGTTGCGCAAGAGCCGCCTTTGACAGTCAATTGCTTGAACTTATCTTAGCCGATTAAGCGTCGAATATTAATACGCTATTAAATTATGACTCCGCAAATTGTTTGGTTAAACAATATCTTAATTCATGCTAAGACGTGTCATTTAAGGGCCCCTTTCACTGGCCGATGCAAATAAATTATTTATCGGAATTTATTCAAATTACATGAGACTTTATAACTTAATCCCAAATTTTCGAGCGCTTATTAAAACTTCATTAATTTAACGGCTGCATTTGAATTATGATTGGTTCTTATTCTTTCGAGTTGCTAACCCAAATTAGTTTTATATATAGTTGTTTGTAATTTTTTTAAGCTCATAAGATTCGCGCCTAGGCCGTTACTGTCCATATTTTACGTGTTACAGAAACACCTGTTGATATACGAGTACTATTCAAAATTTGCATATAACGTACCTATATTGATTGTGAAATAAACGTAGGAGTGATTACTTGTGTGCCGTTATTATTCTTCTATGGTAGCGCTCTGCCCTAGCCCTATATGATCACTAAATCATTTAGCTCCAAATACAAGTTTTTATTCTTTGACTGCCATGTCGTTCTCACTTTGTTGAACGTAATGAAAATCGAAGCAATTAGAAACTCGTTGCACATTGTTCTGTAATGTTAATTATGTTTTATCTGTTTTGCATTTAATTAAAAACTTTCTAATGATTGCCAATACTCAAACAGATGTGACCAACAGGTGAGGAGCAAGCAGCACGCAAGTAGTTAACACCACAGAACGAATTTTGTATAGACATGGCTTGAATAATTTGAATATGCTACACGGCGTCGCTGTGCTTCAATAAAGTGTCAATATCATCCAGTCAAGCAATATTATATCATACAAAATAACAGTGTTTAAAAAGGAAATAAAAATGATCTTAAATCTACATTAAGAATGATAATTAATGTCCGGTTTTTGGACGTTTTCTAGCAGAACAGATGTGTACATACTTATGAAGGGCGCGCGAGCCCTACGTGACATGTCTACTTGATATATATTCAATGGTAAACCTACTAATTAGTTACGTACCTGTTGTAATTTATTACGAATACCTACTCGGTCAAATTAATTAAAGTTACGGCCTTAGCATATTTTTACTCAATTTAGTTATACGTAAGCATTGTACTGTTTTGATTTCATTTTTCATGCATGCGTTTACCTGTTTACATTTGATGTTTTCATATTTGTTTATACATTTTAATATGCAATCGTATTTATATCACAACTAATGACCATTGCACGGAATTGTGTAACGTCGGCCTTAGTTATGTAAGGCAAGTATATTTTTAATGTATAGTGGTAAATTATTTATTGGCCAATATGTATTACAATTTTCGATAATTTTTAAATCGTCCCTGTTTTGTAATAGGTGTACCTAGTCTCAATATTTCTTGCAGTACTATATTCTTCTGTGAGAGATAGTCGAGAAGCATCCTAATATACAGGCCACTTGGACAAGTTTTCAGCAGCAGATTGGTTATAAACTTCATAATCATGAACCGTTTTATAGTTCCACTGCCGGACACGGGTCTGTTCTCAGAACTAAAAGGGTTAAGGCTTTGCTCTGCTAGACTGACCAAGTAGCACGATTCGATTAAATAATATAATCGAGAACCGTAGGTTTTGTAAATTTCTTCAATGTTTTCCTTTACTATTATAGCAAATAATGTTTTATCTTCAAATGCACATAAGTTTGTAAACTCAGAGCTACGTGCTTCGATAAGCACTAAACTTAAATAGTTCGATGATGGATTTCATTATCAAGATATTGTTAGCTATGATTATAATAGTACAGCTTAAATAGTGGAAATTACTGGGAATCAAATATTTATGGAATTTTGGGAAACTTGCTTACTCAAGTAATTTAGGATTTAATTATGTATGATAGTTCTACGTGTAAACTGCATTAATGCATGAGGCTTCTACCGTTTCCCTATAACCGTAGAACAGATGCGTTAAAAGCTTCGCTATCTATTTAAAAACTAAATAAACGTCACCCAGCGACTGGCTGACGATTTCTGATTCCAACGGCTAATCTCCAGTTGTAAATTTTCACGTTACTCAATTTAAATGCGTGCGTTAATGCGTTCGAGGGAATCTGGGGAACATGAATCATCTGTTAATTGACTTGGCCAACTTCGCTGGTCTAATGTCGAGAGTCTTTTGTTATTTTATGGTCTTTACGTAAAAACACTTGACAGTTGCTTATAACCTATAAATTACTCAGTGCTCGTAACATTACTACTGTACGACGTGGTGGTACCGCATTTGGTGTGGATTTTGTGGAATTGGGTGTTACTCTCCGAGGGGAGTAAAGCATGTATTTTAAAAATTAATATACTATATACATAGTTTGTAATAGTAAATATTATTTATAACTATCTTTTTGGTCATTTATATTCATAATTTTCGTTCAGAACATTTCATTCGGTTTCCTTAATATATTTCCAAATTAGTATGCTAAGACTATTTAAAAACTAATGGTGAGGGCTTTTAAAGTGTCCATTTTTTCTTATTATACGTTTGTTTTTCAAACGCAACTAAAAAAAAAAATTAAGAATTACACAGCGTTTCGAAGTCGAAGTATTTCGCCCTTCTGAGGAACGTCAGATCTGGCGCTACGAGTCCACTAAAAGGGATGGACTACGAAAATACCTGGCATTCTACCGTTCATTCTGGAAAGGCGTTGTTCTGGTATTGAGTGCTTCAACCTAAACTCTGTCGTTACCATCGACGGCCAAAGTTAGACCTGATTTATAAGGAGATAGGTGAGATTCTACATGGAGTAACACTTTGGGTTGGAGCGACACAGTAAGGTTTGTTCGATTTGACTGTTCGGGTGTAGTGTCAGTTGTCAGTATTTATGTCTTGGATTCCCTCTGTGTGGTCTACCGGCTATATAAGAATGTACGATCCGAAGAACTATTTCACCGAGGAGGTGTAAAAATATGATATACCAGCCATTCTGTATTACAGAGCCATTCTTAACGACAACAAATTTATAATCGGCGACTCTCGTTAATCTATTATAAATACACTAGAAAGAACAATGTAACGCGATCACACATTGACAATATCACAAATAATAAGGTATAATTTTCCAAATTAGAAAGTCATATGCACAACTTGTTTTTTATAATATTCTTTAAATAAACTGCCTGAAAGTATTAATTCGATCACCATAAGTAATTACTTATTAGATGTCGGATAACATGAATCGGATTACTCAGCTTGCAGGTGTCAAATTTGGTCAAAATATCACCATGACTAACTAAGTCGTATTCTGTAAGTGCAATTATTAATTTCGTATGCTTCCAATACAATATTGCGACTTAAACAACATTAGTGACGCTTGTTGGGGTGATGATGTAGTTAGCGAAGTTACTGAGGTACCTGTCGTATCTTAAGGCTTATAAGGAGCGAGTTAATAGAATGAATAAATACTATAAACTTTATATGAAAACTTTGATGATCATAGAACTGTAAACTGGGGTAAGAGTCGAAAATTTTGAGCGCATTAATCGCTTCTGGTATTCTCTTATATAGTGTGAGTGTGTTATTTCACGGGGGATAGTAGGATTGTCTAGATAAATATTATAGAAATATGCTTAAGACATGGTAGAATAATTCCAGTCTGAATTTAATATCCACTTATAAAACTTTTTTGTACCCCTTTAAAATATTCTATAGTTGTAAAATAATATAATCATTGCTTTTCCCATTAAAGACGCGATTTAGTCGCTGACTATGAATATCATAGCTAATGCTTCTTTCGTTTGCATGCGTTCTGATGCCACCGACCGGACAAATGTAATGTGCTTTCTTTTAGCGTGATGAATGTAAATGGTATCCTTCACAATCAAGTTTGTGATTCTATATTATTGTTACAGATGTAAACTTAGACCAGCGCAGTATTTAAGCCCCCATTATGTATCAAGTTGGGCGTAGAGTAGGTAATCATTTTGAGACAATTGGTTTTCTGTACTATGCTATTAAAAAAAAATTTAATACAATAAGGGGTAGGCAGTGGGTAGGCAGGGAGGTGGATACTCTCACGTTTTGCCAGTTATTTTTACGTCTCACTATGGAAAATACGTACGTACATATGTACGAACCGAACTTTGTATTAGACTGATGTACTTGTGTAGGTCTCCTCTCAAATGGGAAGGTCATAGTCTCCTATCCCGGCAGAGTGCAAGTTGACAGATTTTACAGGCTTGAGAAAGCCCTATGAAGAACTCTATAAAATATAGCTTTCCCCAATATGTTTTCTTTCACCGCTATAGTGAGTGATATTTAATTTCAAAAATTAATGACTCAAACTTTCTGCCCTTTTAGTGTGAATGATGTAACGTGTGAAGTCACCGTTCACAAGATCGATAAATTAATAAATCCATCACGCTGGTAAAATGACAAATTGCTCGGTGCAGGATATTCGCTAAAAGCTTGTAATGCCTCAACGTCGCTGATGATGGTGATAATTTTGCTTATTGATCGCGTCCGTTTAAATTAACAGGCGAGTTGTCCAGTCGGTGTGTTTGCTCCATTGAGCAGGACAAGGTTTTCGCGATGTCCCGATACCATGCAGTACGGAGTAACAGGTACGTTGATGTGCGTTGACTAACTCATCCATTACCCGTGGGAAACCAAGACGACCCCTCTCCAGTCGTATGCAAGAAAGTAATATTTATAGAGCGTGTAATAAAATTATTTTACTATCGGGAATATTAATCGCTACAAAGGAGAAGCTATGGTATGGTAAGTTTTATGTCATAGTGGGACATGACGCTTGATCGATCGATTTGTTACTCGGGTTCTATTTTGATTTTGTAACTGTTTTTAGCTTGTTAACCATTACAGAAGTTATTTCCTACGTTGTTACTCTATGTAAATATATACATGTAAATAGGATTGATACGTAGTCCGTATTACTATTTATAACTACAAATTTGAAGAACAGATGTGACTTTGATAACCTGTGTTAAAATTGAGAAACTCCTAAACAGTTATTACAGGAGATAGTATCTTGCATAGTTGACAGAATCGAACATAATCTCGTAACTCGTTGCTATGTCACCAAGCTGTTGGCCTAAACAAGGCCAATCATTGTCGCAGAACCAGTATGATCGATCGAATGCAGCTACGGGCGCATTTTCAGATAATCTACAATCAAGCGGCTAGCTTCAATAAAACCATCTCTGACATTATGATTTAATAGTATTTTTGAGTGACAAATGTAACAATTTACGTATTCTTATATGTATAATAAAATTAAAACATTGTTGTCTGCATTTCGTTAAGATGAAAACTGTGTATGTCCCAAACAAATCGGACGGCTGGAACAATTTTTACAGGAGTTTTTGGTACGCGGTTTTACACGGAAAATACAGTAGGTATTTGTACACTGCTACTCGTCGAAGCAGAGATGGGTAGCTGGTCTATACCAATGTACCTAAGTATGAATAAATAAATTGTTTCTGTACCAAAAACGATATGATTATGATTGCACAGTTATCTGTTTTAAACTAAGAATTTCATCTCAATCAAATACCGTTATATGATTTATGTATTTTAATTAAGAATAGGTTATTACAGAGCACGCAATCAAAAATTTTAGCTGTTGCGCACGCCCAGCGACGCGGCCGGTGTAAGAATTATTCCAACTATTGTTGTGTTTACATTCAACATAATATAAGTTTAAAGGTTTTGTTGTTTCATTCGTTTTATTGACGTGTACATGTATTGTAAGTGTGTTGAAAAATCATAATAGTGACAACGTTTTTATTAATTATAAGGACATTCGAAAATATGTTTCATCTCTATGTGATTTGGCAACAATCCACATCTATATGAAATAAGAAATAAGTATAATTATGGAACTTTCAAGGCC
This sequence comes from Protelbella ruficauda, assembly GCA_018245795.1. Taxonomy (NCBI): domain Eukaryota; kingdom Metazoa; phylum Arthropoda; class Insecta; order Lepidoptera; family Hesperiidae; genus Protelbella; species Protelbella ruficauda. The sequence continues at coordinate 7,795 of DWED01000072.1, read as the reverse complement.
ATAAATTGAAATATTGCTTGTGATCCATTAAACATATCTTTCATAAAACAAACATATAGTCCAGAAGGATTTCATCCCGAAAGATATCGATGTCCCAAAAAGGGACTTATCCTGGCGGTTAAAAATAGCCCTGCATATTAAAAAGGGCCACCAACAAGCCTAATAGCCAAACCCAATAGCCCTAGACAAATATATTAATGGCGCAAGTGTTGAGTGGACTCTAACAGAATAATATGAATAAGACAAAATAAAGTACGTTGATTTAGCTGTAATCAATATTTAAATGCTTTTAGGTTCAAAGGACCGGGAGATAAAGACTTAAAAATCTATTATATCTAAAGTAAACTCCCAATTCAAAAGATCTTACCGTGGGTCCTGTCGACTGATACCGTTGACACGAGTACCACACCTCATCTTTGTCAAGCCACGACAACTTGAATGATTGAACGCTGATAGGTATCGATATTGACAGCTCCTGAGGGATCACTATCGACCTTCGGTTTTAAATACCTCTCATATTTGTTTAAATTGAATTTTACATACCTCTGTTATTGATACTACTGTTCATGACAAATGACGTTTTAAAATGACAGCGCGACAAAGTCGAATGTTAAACGCACGTGGAAAATTGTCATTCCAGTCCTTTCTTAACATAAGACTCATATCCAGTTTATGTTTAAAGACATCCGTCAAGATTTTTCTTCCATTCAACCTTATAAATTTTGGCGATCTCACCTGTGTGTAAAGTAAATCAACCGATGTCGAGTTTGGCATGTAGAACGTATGTAACGGTCGTCTTTACACGAGCATGCGATATAAATTATCACAATAAATTATGAAAACAAAAACAGGCAATGCCACTTAAACTCAATAACTAAAGAATGTCGCAGCCGACTTCATCCGATTAATTTTTTCATGCCTTCCACTGAACTTGATTATTTATCCACAGTCTGATCGTAAATTAAAACTGGTTCATTAATGATCATAACTTTAAATTTATCTTTCGTTTGCATATCCATCGATGCAAATATTGTGTAGTTACGCGTGAAATGGAGTAATTTACCGATCGAGATACATGCTTTTATTTTATTATTTCTTTAAATAGAAAACATACATATATCGATACACCGCTCAGTTACTATACATATATAAGTTTACGATAAGATCACGTATAAAAAAGGAATGTTTATTACCCTTAGGATTGAAACGTGTATTGCGTTTTGCGGAGTTTCTGAAGTGTTTAAAGCTTAACGAAGCTAGTAATAAAACAATTATTTAGAGTTGATTGGTCCTTAGCGCGTCACGGCCGCCAAGCGAAGCGTGGTAGTACTTTGTTGTGGGCATGTAGTTTTCGGAAATAATTCGGAGTAGTCGATTCAAGAACATTGTTGTGATAAATGTGTACTCGATTACACCGCAATTTAGTCACGATGGAGTTATGGCTATATAAATAATTATTGCTTTTATATGCCTACGCTAAATTGTACCTACAGCTTTTTGTATTATTAAAAAGCATCGGCATAGTCGTGCTTATAATCGTATCGTTATACAAGTCAAATATAAAAGTAATAATGCTGTAAAGTACCTTCAAGTACTTAATATTTTCTGATATGTAACTGTATCTGTCATATAGTTTTTTACATAATATTATATAAATGTTAGGGTAGCATTTAAAACAAATTAATAACGCTATTTGTTTAGAAAACACTTTAATTATGTATTTGACTGCTTCATCACATTTCATAAAAAAAACGTACATTAATCATCGAGGCCCTAAAATAAGTAGAGATTTCCTTTTGCGGTATCATAATACTCTGTGAACGTCATTTATCTCCAATATACTCCGTACACATGTTTAATCGGATTTATTCACGTAATCTGTTAGAATATGGCGTTGAAACAAATATCTAACGGCGATTAATAAATGTTTACAGCCCACGCGATGATTTCTAACTTTTAATCGGGTGTTAGCGGGAGGTCGCCGCCCACCCAGAGGTGTGGACATATACAACAAAATCGAGCCATATTCAACTTGCTCTTAACACCAGCAACAATAGAGTAACTCCCATACAAATACGGCTCAGATTACTTTAATATCTTCTCTCGCCGTGGAAACGTAAAGCTGACTCGAAATTATTTGTATCCATTATTAACCAAGCGTGATAAAATGGTTATTCTCATGATCAAATTATACAACTTTTTTGACTTTTAGATCATTCAACGATACGAACAAGTAAAAGAAATTATATTATGAACATAACATGAGATAAAACACGTATACGATTGGGCCAGGGCTGGACCATTGATACACATATTTATGTCGTGTGACCAATTTGATTGAAACAAATTGTGTTTCGATTTGAAGGGTCTGACTGTCGCTTGTTTTTGTAGACTAGTGTTACTTTCGTAGTATTAGTGGCATGGTAACACGCCTGTGACCGACATCGAGTGTTACAGATATTAACTTGTATCAACATCTCACATACTGATATGCACTAACCGTGCTAAAAGTACTAACAGTCCCTAGTCCTGGACTCCTGTTACCACTAACTAATAGTCTTATTAACAACACTTGTAGGCAATTGACTCCAAGAGTCCTGTTCGAGGTTCCTAGCAGATGTCCATGGGCGACCGTGAAATTTGTAACTGTTATCTGTTCGTTGGCTACTCTCAAGAAGTCAAATCAATTTGAATAGAATTTTTAAATGCATGGTAGTTAGTAGGTATAGAATTTCTTATCCTAAATTCATGCATATAAATTTATAATGTTTTAAAACGAGTGGCTATGCCGACGTAAGTAGTACGGAGCTTTTTAATAACTTTGCGTTGTGTTCCTTATTATTTTAGCCTGTACTATATACCTGTCAATAAGATTATATCCATCAGGATATAATTTTAAAATACGGTATAGTTTGTGCATCTGTCGGTCGTTCTGTCTTTCTAGAGTGGTCTCCTAGATCCACGAGACTGAATGACAATTTGACAGAAAATAGAATTCGACAGACAAAAATACCTTTATTTATTTACTCGCTTGAATTGACAACAAAATTGTCGATGGCAACTAGCACATATAATGTATCGCAAAGAAAATGTATTCAAATTAATCCACATAATATTTATGTGTGTGTACGGTACATAAATATTTTATTTTATTTAATATATTTTTTATTGTTTTATTCCTACAAACAAGTTATTACTGTCGACAAAGTTTTACTTGTATAAAATATTACTGGCTAAGTCTGGCCATTGTACGTATGCAATAAATACTGAATAAATTACAACGCCTGCCCATTCGTAAGTAACGAGTACGTTAGGTATGTATCTTCCTATCAGTTACTATTTATTTTTAAAAATATATTCTTTCAACACACTACCCGAAGATAGATAAGATTTTTACGCCATATTTTAAATAAAGTTCAAGAATGAAAACGTGTTCACAAAACCTTTTCAAGAACAGACAAAATAAAAATGTATTTTAAAATGTAACAAGCCTTGGCGACCGCAATTTTCAACGACTCGTGAATGTTAAATTATTGAGAAGACTGGTCAGCGAGGTAGTCCTTGTTAAAATAGACGAACTGCCGTCCTCGCGAGAACAATTTGCAAGCGATCAAATTTAAAACTTCTAGCCTAACAGTTACTGCGAAATCCTATGCTGAATACTACGAACTATAATATTTTAACCAAACATAAATTTATTAATAATTTAAAATTTGTTTTCTTAAGACTTTTTAAGTGTTTACCGATTAGCGTAAATAATGCGGCACAAAAAGCAACAGGACACGAGGAAATGTTTTTTAAAATTAGAATAAATTTTTAAATATTAGTATTTTAAACACAAAAATTATACATAGCTATTAAAGATTACTTACAAACTATAAATATCTATGTATTAATTAATCCACACATACAGGATGCTGTTCTAATATTATGTATACAGCAACGATCTACTCGCGTGATGTTTGCTCTACATAAATCTGATAATACTTTAAGATAAACATTTATTGAAGAAATTATTTTTAACTGTAGTAGCGGGCGGCGTGAGAAAATTACTAATCTAGAACGAAATCTACAGGCACGGTCGATTCGCTGTTATACGCCGGCACTTTGTGCTCGGCGCGCGAATATTGTTAGTCCAACGGGTCCGGTATTTGCATGGGCTTGTTAACGCATTGCTGGCTGAACGACATGCGTCCACGTCTGATTGTCTCCATATCACCACTGCGTAGCATTTGACATGACTACTTATTTATACCGCTACATTGTTGGAGTATTCCCCTGTAATTGTTACCTTCGTAAAGGCGTAATTGTGGTATCTGTGAGTCTATTACCTGTAAGGACCCTGGTGTCAGTTAGGCGAAGAAGATTGAAACGCTCTAAGTGGACTACAAGATGCAATCCTGTTATCTTGTTTTTCGTTTTTCCTCGGTCGCGTGTAAGCCTCGCCAGAGCCGCGGCTGAAATGAGATTAAAGGTTATATCTCTATTTTAACCGGTATTCCTACATCCTTTTTAAAGTGGATAATTGTAAAATATTTTAGCTCTTGACAAATTCTTTTAATAAGTGTCAAAGAAAGTGTATCAGTACCTATATACGGTACCTGAAATAACTGGCGCCCTTACAATTGAACTATCCTGTAGGCACTGAATTTTTTTTACATTCTTATGTATGCAGATTGGACGATGGTTAAGGTTATAACAAATGTTGGTAAAATATCGATAGTTAATTAAACTATATGAATAATGCTTCGGTATCTCATTTATAGCTGACATATCAGAGCTCATCTTTAAGATTTTGCTTAACCATTTCATGTGATTCAAAGGTTAAGATACAATTAAAGTTGATTGCCGTAAAGGGTGCTTCGGATTTCAATCCTCATTGGACATTTTATTTTGGCCAGTAACATGAGGCTGTTGGTCGGGCAATCAAAGATTTGATTATATGTCCGTAATGTCATTCGCCGCCCGTTATCCACGCTCGTCGCCATCGCCCTCTCTGGGCGCCGTGGTAATCGTACCAGCAGTCAATAAACATTTCATTGCCGCGATTCGCTTTTGTATGCGTGTAGGTGCTCCTCTTAAACGTATTTCATTTAAATTCTTTACCGCGCCACGTGATGCTGAATACGTGATTACGTTTTTTTTTTATTTGCGAAAAGATTTTATTGTCTAAATTTGTGATAAGCTTAAAATAGATTTGAACAAGATAAATTAAGAAGTAGGTTATAAACTAACTAGCTAACTTAGGTAGTTCTTACATGAAATTTGTGACTACAAAGTTACTCCAATGCTTTTATATTATACCTTCATTTTTTCGCCACCGTAGTTTAAAGACGTTTCACACTAATTAGTTATACTGAGCATTTGTTTACATTGTAAAGGAGCCGCCGTGATCTTAAACAAATTCAATTGGTCACAGGATAGTTGGTTTTATTGAATCAAAGGTGTGAAGGGCGGAAACTATTAAGAACTAAATCCATAGTTAATTTGTTACTGGCAGGGTTAGGCGCCTGGCGCTCAACGATGACATGTCAAGAGTATGAAAAGTATATACATACAATAGTGAATCCTTTCAAACGGAGTAAAACTATAATGCAAATGCAAGACCAAATAAATATAAATAATCGTCAAAATCATCTTAATAGTGTGTATTTCGTGCATCCGTCCATTTTTCGTGAGTTTTTTGTGACCACGATCTTTGCAATTAGAAGGATAAGTTAAAAGTATTTTTTCGTTAGTCAAAAATAGGTTCGTTAAACCTAAAATAATAAGTAGTTCCCAATTATTAATCCATTGCCATAAATTCCTATATTATTTAAAATTCAAATCTAAAATCATTTTCAAAGTAATTTCAATATGAATTTTTATATGGATACAAAAGAAGCAGCAACAAATCATATACTAACACTAAATAGTAGCGGGAATAAAATCTATAAGGTATATGAAATATTTTTGACAGAAGAGATTGCTACGTACGAGTACATATGTATATCACAAAGGTAGCAAAATAAACATTTGACATTTTTATATCATTGTTTCTATTTCGTTTACTTATCTTGGAAAAATTAAATGTAACATCACGCCTGTAATCCCCGAAGAGGTAAGCAGAGGAGTGTAGTACATTCCCACGTTTCACCAGTTACGTTTAAGTCCCATGGAATAGGTGGTCAGCCTATTGCGACACACCGAGCACACACCCAGAGTCCGCATCACTACTAGAAATTCTAAACTAGTAAAATTCCAATAGTACCCGACCCGGGATTTGAATCCAGGACCTCCCGTTCGGTAGTCGCGTTTGCGACCACTCGACCAACGAGGCAGTCATGTAGCGGTGTAATGTAGAATCTGTTAGTGGGCAGCTAATATTATTGGACAATTATATTGGAGTTTTTTTTAAAGTCTACAAACAATGCCTTATTGCGCTGTGTTACTCCTGTTAGAACACTGTATGTTACAACGATTGTACCTAAAAACTGGTCCCAAGATATTCCCTAATAAAAACAAGTAGTAGTTCTTAGGTTACCAGAAGGTGAGAGCCAGCCATGCCAGCAATAGAAGGTCGAGCCACAGCGGTTTATTCTGTATTGCTATGGATAATGTTCCCATTTTAAATTCCGACTTACCACCTTTTTTCAATATATTCCAATGGGTATACTTTACCGAACTTTAATTATTTTTTTAATATTTGCACATGCAAAGAGATTGAACATAGTAAACGTAATTATTATCATGTAATTATCTAAAATTACCTATGTTTACAAATAAAGTCATTTGAATAAAAAAGAAAATTATCAAGATATTACGGTTTGATACACATTGAAATATCATGAAAAAGTATAATTGCTCGGTTGTATCTAAAAGCTACCGGAAGTGATTACAAAACGTCAGCGGATACGAGAGCCATAAAGTTTCCCGCGTGAGTTCGAAGTTTGAAATAATATTAACATAGAAATTTAAACAGGAGTTTTGCTCGGAAATGAAATATTTTGTCCGTGATACGTTCCGTAGTAAAATCGAAAGTACAATATTCGAATTAATTATTGTTGATATAACAATCATTTGGAAATTTGTTGTTTATAAGACTTGTATTAATTACTCCTTAGCAACCCGCACGCGTTTCCTTTGGAATTATTCGCAAAATCTCGTTTGGGGAGGCCTATGTCTAGCTGTAGACTAAAAAACAGGCTGATGATGATAATGACAGTTTTTAGTTCAGACTATAAAGTCTATGAATGAATCACTATAAACATTAAGAGATTTTTATTTTTTTTTAGACATAGTTCTTAAATATACCGACATGTTTAGCTTATGCCCATCTGAAATAAATACTTTTCAAATGGTGTAACAGTGTTCAAATAGGCGCAGTAATTCCGTAGATCGCCTTCCACATCATATAAATTCAAAAAAATCGCATTTTCTCTTTGTAATATTAGTATAGATAATATTCAATTCATCTATGTCTTGATATTTTTTTTTTTGAAAAAACCCGCAAATTCTTTTTTATAAATGTTCGAATTCAGTTCAGATCAGACCTCTGTCGACGAGTACCGTATAGAAATGTATATTACTGAACGTTCGTTCTTTCGTGTGCCATGATTGAGCTATTCAAATTCCAGTACACGCCTAACTCGATAACTCGCAACTAAAAAGTCAGTTAGGCGTACGTGCATGTTTTATCAATACGGGGAGTTCTGACAGTGTCAACAGTTTCGAGTATCGCAAATCAAGTTCAGCTATTTTTACGTTTGTTTGCCGCCGCACAGCGTCGCCGCCGGCCCGGAAATAATATTCTGGA